>JBBMKA010067900.1:0-16285 GCA_037833695.1 Sechiopsis laciniata | reverse complement strand
CATAAGGCTTAGCCGACGGTTTATTGACCTTCGGCGACGTTTTCGACCGTCGGCAAAGACCCCTATCCTTGTAGTGTAATAATGAAAAGACAATTTTCTTATCTCCCAACTCATGAGTTCAACCATGATCCATTACATGAAACAAGTGACTATTCTCCATGATACAAGAGTGATTGACTCACATTAGAATAAGTTTAGCTTCATTTTACTATTAAGATTTGTATATCTCTTTTTAATTTCATTTTACTATTTATTTATAACTTTTTTTATAAATATTTTTCATATAAGGATGACAATGAATTGTATGTATGTCATGATAGTTTCATATCATTTGCAAAAGAGTTTCATTGTATATTTAAAAGTAATTGAGCATTCACATTTGTTTGTCATTTGTCCACATTTTTTAAGGTAAAAATTTGAATGACTTTTAATAAAAATGATTAATATCTTAATCAATTTAACTTTGAAAAAGTTTATTTGAAATATAAGATTTTTTTTTTTTTTTTTTTTTTTAAGTAAGAAAAGGGAAATATAATATTTACTTTAAGCATTATCTAGAGTAAGTGAAAAGCAAGTGAAAAAAATTCACCAAATAGGAGAATTGGGATGTGATAATTAGAGGTGGGTTTGGAAAGGACAAAAGTTGCCAACAATAATCAAACAAAGCCCTAATTTCACTGCAATTATTCAGCAAACCTTTTTTTTTAAGTAACGGTTATATGTATTACTATTTTTTAGTATAATAAGGGGGAAAGGAGGAATTAAATCACACCTTTTGTAGTTATTAATTAATATATTCATTATGGTTAGTTGAATAACCACCTTTAATTAGCAACTATTTATTTATTTATTTATTTAAACAGCAACTATTTAAATTAGAGGATATTCAAAATATCTTTATATATATATATATATGGAAAGAAACAATAGTAAGAACATAACTTAATTGATTAAGATATTTAGTTTTAAATATAAAAATTATAAATTTAAATATCTCACGATATATATTGAATTAAAATAAAATTTTAATATGATTTAGAGATTAAAAGAAAAAAAAAGTTAAATATTTATGATTAATAAATAATATATTGTCATTGAGGTTACATATTTAAATCTCTTATCCTCCTAATAAATAATGCAGTACTCATTTGATTTCAAAATCATTGAAAGAAGTGGTTTTTTTTTTTTTTTTTTTTGAAATCAATGAAAGAAGTGGTATTTACAACTATAATTAATAAGAACAAAACAAAATTTAAGTGGTTTATTTGTAAGTATTTATATTCTTCTCACTTCAATCAATATTTTAATTTTTACTAAAGTCTATAGTTTATTAGACAAATTGATCATAAGTCTATTAATTATTTGTATTTCAATTTTTGAAATATGATAGTTTATAACTTTTGGCATAATGAAATTTCGTTAATAAACACGTGGTTAGCAAATAGATTTCTAATATAGATTTCTTCTTTTAAATTGAAATTGTTTAGATCAATGTAATTAATTGAAAGTTTATTGATTAAAGTTAATTAATGAGATTTATTGAAATCACCAGTCTATTGATTGATGTCAATCAAAGACATTGATTTGACTTACATCAATAAACTCAATGAGTAATTGAAGTCAACAATTAAAATTTATTGAAAATGTGATTGATGTTGATTAATTTGTTGAGACATTATATACTCTGATTGATTTGATAATTATTTTATTTTTTATTTTTTATTTTTGAAATTTAAGTTTACAATAATTATCCTATCATAATTTTTTTCTTACTTGAATATCTAAATCTTACCTATATTTTAAGAAACTAAATCAAAATTTGAAGCAAAAAAAAATAACTTCCAAAAACTTGTTTTTATTTTTGAAATTTACTTAGCATTCACATACTTTTTTAAGAAATATAGATAAGTAGGAAAGATCGAGCACATCGTAGAAAACATAAGTAAAAATAAATTTTAATTTTAAAAATAAAAAATAAAAAATAAAATAGTTATGAGACGAACCTAAATATTATATCATTGAAAAGGTCTTAATTAAAAAGTGCACATTCAAGAGGGGAAGGATGAATAAAAAGGTCTTTAAAAAAAAAGAGTGATATATTCTGAAATAAAAAATCGATTTCTCAACAATAAAATTTTAAAATAAAAAATCGATCGGGATCAAATCAAAATACAAATGAGAAAGGATGAATAAAAAAATTCTTCAGATGATACAAATATAAATATAAGAACACATTCTTTACTATGTGACACGTCATCATTCCGTTAAGAAGATAGAGGATATTATTCTATTCATTTGAGATCAAGTAATTAATTCTTTTTTGTAATATTATAAGCTAAATAGAACAAAAGTAAGTTAAAAAATTGAAATTTATGGTAGATACCAAATTATAATATTCATATTTTAATTATAATAATTATGTAAAAATATTTCATATATAATAAAATATTTAATTTGATTGGAACCTATCGATTTCAATTTTTATTAATTGATATACCCAAAGAATATTATATTAATTGAATTTTACCAATTTATAGTGATTGAATCAGTTTTTTTTTTTTTTTTTTTTGCTATTCATGAAAGTCACTAATTAAAAAAAGGGATTATTTTTAAGAATATGTCAAATTGAAAAAGTATTTACAATACTAGCAAATATATATATATATTAGAATATTGTATTAATATCCAAAATTATACCGTATGATAAGTATTCATTATACCGTATGTTTGACTATACATAAAAATATTTTCAAAACTTATAACTATCTACCGCAATTTCCCTTAAAAAAATAACCAAAACTTTGTGTGTGAGTAACCGAGATAGAATTCAGAAACTATAATTCAAAGTAAAGTATACCAAAAAAGAAAAGAAAAAAAATGAGTAGGGCAATGCAATAAAAAGATGAATGGACATTTAAGTACAAAAGACATTAAAAAAAGTTGTCCATTGTGCTTTAAAATCTTGTCTGCTTTACCTTCAATATACAAAAATTTCACTCATTTCTCGTGACCAATTTTACTCCACTTTACAAATTTAGATTTATATACTTGAAAATAATTTATATTTTTAAGATATAACATCTTTGATTAGTTACAAACTTGTGATACTATATATATATATATATATATATATATTGGTAATGACTATTCCCTTTCATCTATTTATTTAACACCATATTCACGTGTATGCATGGACAAAAAAGTTAGTGAGTAAGCATCAGATTAAAGCTCTATTTGGAATTGATTTTAGTGGTTAAAAGTGATTTGTTTAACCCTCCAATATTTAAGTCAATGATATAATGTTAATCTAAGTTGAATTATACTCGAGTTATAATGAGCATAAGTTGAATTATACTCGAGTTAAAATGAACATAGCTCAACCGGTGTCTTGTATTAACATCCTTAAGTTTAGAGTTTCGATTTTCCTATACTACATAATTGTCAAGACTCAATATATATATATATATATATATATATAGTAGGCAGAGCTTTACTTAGCATTCTCCCCACCTTACTAGGTTAATATTATTACAATCTTCCAACAAAGGGAAGGAATAGTTTATTCCAATCCTATACCATTTGTTAATAGATAGGGCGGATAGCCCCCCTAAAGAGAGGTCCTTAAGGATATTGTGGAGAGAGCAGAGACTCTCACCCTTTCTTATCCCTAAATCCTATATGTATATATATTCAAATTGACTCCGAAAAAAAATAAGTTTAAACCTAATAATTAAATCAAAGGATACGATGGTATTACATTTTAATTAAAAGAGAAATCAAACGAAGGTAGGGTAGAGGGAATCCAAAGGGAAAGAATTTCAGTATATTAACAAAAAGGGACTGGCAATCGTGTGGCCTCGTTCAAAGAACTCAAAAAAAGAAACACATCTTTTAAGGCGGGAAAAGGGATTATTTTGACAGCAAAATATTCATGAGGAAAAAAATAGCTATAATTGTAACAATGCTTTCAACATAGCATTCTTTTAATACTCACTTTACATCAAATCACATCATTGGCTAGAAAAAAATATCACGTTATGTTTGATTATGGTCTACAAAACCTAGCCAAATTGGTAGGGTAAATCTTAGTGAATTAGATGAAAATTGTTAATTGTAAAAAATTTAGATTCCTTTAGGATTGATTATGTTCGACACTTGTTGTCTTCTATCAACATGATCTATGACCAAATAACTAAAAGATTACATGCTTAAATTTTCATTTAAATTGTTTTTAAAAAAAAAAAATAATAGTAAATTAGAGAGTTCACTTATATTATTGATGAGATGTAATGTGTATTAACTTGTCAATTACAAATTTAGCTCTGAAATTTTCAAATCTGTGTCAAGTACCTAAGCCAACAAAAGTTCTAAACTTTTAGTTTGTGTGTGTGTTTTTTTTTAAATCAACAATATTTGGAAATGAGATTTCAATTTTTAACATATTTAAAGTTTATAAGTCTATTAAGGGGTGTTTGGGCCACCAAAAATAAGGATGGGATGGTTTCCCGTGTTTGGGCCACCGTGAATCATTTCTCCAATAATCACGTTTTGTTAAAATCACTTTTTTTATTCTCTCCATAACTTTTTATTCTTTCTTCAACAACTTTTCATACATCACATCACTATTTTTTACTCTCATCATATTCATTATTTTATTTTTTTTTCATAATCATTACTTTTATTTCAAATACAAATAATCATTCTTTCCATAATGATTACCTTCACCTCAAACACAAATAATCATTCCCCCATAATTATTCTCTTTCATATTCTACTCCTCATTCTCATTCTCCCTTAATTATTACAATTTCCCTTGCCCCAAACACACTCTTAGATACATTAAAAGTCCCAATTACTATAAGACACAAGACTTGTTTTATTTATTTTTTTTTTTTTTTAATTGATTCGTTAATCTCCAAATATCAAATGTGTGAAGGCCTATTATAAACCGAATCAAAAATCGATGAACTAAACTTATCACTGAAATTACTTTAACTAATCTTATAATATATCAATGAAGGGAAGAACCAAAACAAATCAAATAGATTGGTTCACTTTGGTTTTAGAGATTCCAAGTGAGTGAAGGTGGTAAAATAGTTTCTTAAACTATTACGTACATTTGAAGAATTGATTGAAAAAGTTGTACTTGTTCCTTATATTTTCATCAACTTTTATTGTTATACTTATTCAGTTGAAGATAAACAATCAATTCAAATCACTTTATATTAAGATCATACTTTAATATATTTACATGAAGAATTATAAAACACAAGAGATAAACATCATGCAAATTAAATAATCCTCATCCTAAAGTTTGTCCACTGATAAGATAATAAAGTAAAGGAAAGAATAGTTGGGAGTGGGTAAAGTGATTGCATAAAGGGCCCTCTTTTGTTTTGTAAGCTTCAAGATGGAAAAGATTAGTCCTACAACAGAATAATGATTATAAATAAATATATATATATATATATATATATATATATATATAAGAGAAAAAAAAAATCATATTAATAACATTGAGCTGGTGGAATTCGGTGGCTGAAACCCAAAAGAGGCCAATCCCATCAATCCAATCACTTTTTTAAATGAAATGGGAATTATGATTTTTGTTTTTTTTTTAAAAAAACAAGAGAATTTAAGCAATCAAACAAACAGAATGACTTGTTACTGATGGATCAATCAATAAAAAAAATCGAATGTTGATCCTCTGCATGAACTAGGGGATAGAATGGCAAGAGTTCAAACTACTGGAATTACAAAAGTATAGAATATGGTATTTCATAATTGTTTAATAGCTTATTTCATTATTAATTTAATTAGGATAACAATTCCTTGTATTGACTATGATAGGATGAACATGCTACATAATATAACAGCTCACAAGAATGAATGTGAAGTTCAGTAAATGTAAGAACATAGAGACCTCATTTTTCCAAATTTACAGCTGAATCGAGCCTGACACGGTTTAGCCGAACAGTGCCAAGAATATACTCTGGTAACTCTTCCTCTTCCTTTGCCTGCAATGGAAAAATATCTATCACTTATCAGCATCCTTAGTACTATGATTTTGACAAATAGTTAGAAAATAAGAAACTATATTATTTGTATATGAACCAGGTCGATTAATCACATAGGAGGTGTTTGGATGAAGTTTTAGATGAAAAGTTAATTTGAGAAGTTATTTTGAGTAAATAGAAATTGAGAGTTACAATCAAAAACTCGTTTGGATGTGGGTTTTATTGTAGAGGAGTTAGAAACAATAGCTTATTTGAATGTATATTTAAAATGAGTAGTTATTTTAAGTACTTAAGAATGATTAGAAATGGAGTGTTAAAAATGAGTTATTTTGAATAATTAGAAATGAATGATAAGAAATAAGGAGTTATTTTGAATAGTTAGAAATGAATTATAAGAAATGATGAGTTATTTTTAATAGTAAAAATGAGAAATTATTTTGAATAGTTACAATAACTCATTTAGATGAGGTTTTTGAAGAGTACTTAGTAAATACTCATTTTAAATCCTCCATAAATTGAACAAACAAACACCTCCATAATAATGGTGAATTAACAGGTCAAAATATGTCTTTTTCTTCATTGTTTCCCTAATTTCATGAGGGCCGAGGGTGTCGATGAAAGATATCAGAACAGAAGCAGATTGCATTCTGGAATATGGATAAAGAAAGAAACATAGCAAGCATAAAGTAACAACCTCTATAAGGATTGCGAGGTCGACGACTAAGCTTGTGACGTAGCCAAGGACAAGGCCAATAACACTCCTAGCTACTGTTGATGATCCAATATCCACATCAATCTGCAAGATATTAATGAAGAAATTTAGAAAAATAAATTTGACATAATTTAAAACATGACATTCTTATATGACTTAAGAGTTAAGAGACCTCTGGAATTACTATGAATGTAGATTAAAGCTACAATACTTGAGCAGTTCAAGATTATGACGCCCTCTTCCTAGTGATGACAAGATTAAAAAAAAAATGCACGGCTAAACTGAATGTCTATACACAGGCACCAACTTCTAATATTCTCTCCCTTGAATAGATAACTATGTTTATCATTCATTATTAGAGCAGGGTTCCCTCCTAAAATTAATTAATAATCAGTAGAATAGTTCATTTATCTAAATGTTAGGAAGTTTCCTCACATTCCAATTTTAGATTTTCAACAAGTCCTTCAGGATGGTGCCTCTTTGAGTTCACCATTCTTGAATCGGATCTCAATTTCATTTTATTAGACTGGACACTTGTTTGGATTTTATGAGCTCTGATACCATATTGCAGTAGTATATATGGGGTTCTATCTCAAAACCAGTTGGCAATGAATGGAATAGCTCTATGATCTTATAAAGGTTGTAAGACTTTCTACTTTTTCAATGTTGGATCCTCAACAATCATTACAAAGTGAACCCATACTCACGTACAAACATTCTCTCCTCACTCCCAAATAACTGGCTTTTTTTCAGTTACGCTACCTGACTTTGCCTCTAGCATAAGTAAAATGCATCGGGTTCGGCATTCTTATCAGCATCACATACAAGTCAAGTACTTGGACTCCACATTAGATGTAGTAAACGTAAATAATGTGAGACGGATGATACAGATATTCCTAGTAAAAAACTGACATAAACTTGCTTTGCCACTAGACAGACACACGCTCGCAACTTGGCTTGTCTAAGTAGCCAACAAGAGCAGTAGCTCAGCGGCATCAGTCTCACCTAATGACCAAAAGGTCTTGGGTTCGAGTCCCCTCACCCCCAATTGTTGTAATCTAAAAAAAAAAAAAAGGGTGCCACAGAACATCTCCAGCAAAAATTGCACCTGCATACAGCATATGAATACATGCTATTAGAAATGGTTAGAATTATTTACTTCCAGAAAATTATCCTGTCTGAGGTACTTGCATGTAACTGCTTTGCCCAAAAGGCAAGCTTTTGTTCCAACTGCACGCTTAACCATCCAATATCCCTGTTGAATTAAATTAAGCATTAGCTGCAATGTCATCAATAATCCTTGAAATATAAGATACCAATAACATGTACCTCCACAATGCTGGGAATTAATTTAAATCTAGAATCCCGATACATGTCACTTCCATCCACAAATTTACCCAACAAAGAACTTTTGTTTACTGGCCTATCTGCAGCATAATACATGACCATACTATAGTTTGGCTTGGCTGGAACCTGAACATAAATCAACATAAGAAGCCGGGACTTGACACAAGACTCTTTTCACACATATAAATGGCATCAACTATAGTAACTTAAACGCCATAAACAATTGAAAATATTAAACATGCATTCTCCACATCCTACTTCTATATTGGCATAATATTTTTTTCACAATGAGATCAAGTCGAGTGTCAATAAGATATCTCAATCATCATCCTTGTATCTCCCCCAAATCACTCTACTCAACCCTTGAGTAGAGATGTCCATTTTCCCAGCGGGGCTGGGTCCCCTAACGGACCGGGGATGGGCATTCCCCATCCCCGTTTCCCCGATCCCAGCCCCGTTTACAATTTTTTTTTTTTTATTAAAATTATTTTTATCTCATTTAATTACTTTACTTTTTAGATAAAATAAATATTTTTTAGTGAAATTATATATTCAAATGAACATATTTTTTTTTATAGGTAAGAATATAATTGAAACTTATAAATATTTAATAAGAAAATTTGATTATTTAAGAATATAATTCAAAAAATAAAAAATAAAAAATAAAAGAAAATAAATTGAACGGGGAAAAATTTTCCATGGGGAACCCGATCCCCACGAAAAAAATGGTGAAGTTAGCAGGGACGGAAAATGATTTTGGTGGCGGGGACGGGGACAAGGACAGGAAAGCCATTCCACGGCCCCGTCCCGCCCCGTAGACATCCCTACTCTTGAGGTTATCATGTTCTAACACCTACAAATAAGTTCGAAAAATAAAATATACTATGCATATCTGTTGTCTTGCAGCTCTAGAACCAAGTTCATAATTATAAAAATAATAGAATATTAGTTAAAATAATAATAATAATAATGACAAACTTTTACCATAAATGTAGATGATTGCACATACCTGGAGATTAATGACCAACATGAATGGGACCTTCTTTCCAGCTTCTGACTGACATTGAAAGGGAAATAGTCAAATAGTTAATCATAATGTAATTTTAGGTGAAATAATACAATAGATACTACAAATTTACAACAAAGGAAACTAATTAGAAAATGAAAGGACAGTTAAAAATACTACGTTATCTAAACAAAATAATGATTTATCTAAATAATAAAACTCTAACCTCCTAAAGCTGAACTGTATATAAGAATACTAGTCTTTATTAGGGGCTTCAACTTTTCATGGATGCAAGAATGCAAATGTATATACCTGAACTAAATTCCGGGAATGCAATGCAATGCCATCAAAGCTTTTATCAACTTTGAACCAATCCACTGCTATGAGCTTGAGAAGGGGATCTCCACCCATAACCTGAAAGAGATCATATCATATATAGTCTGTGTCTGAAGACTGTAGCATATAAAAAGGCATGAGCTAAGAACAATCACCTCGGGCACGACTTTCTTTTGATTTAGCATGCATGTTTTTATTGTAATTGTTAGTTTTTGTTGTAATTGTTAGTTTTACACAAATATTAACTAATTAATTAATTACAATTAATATCAAAATATTAAAGTAAGTATATGAATTATTAATTGTCAATCATTATGCATCGTTTGTTGACAATATGGATATGAAGTGAATTAGTCCACCTGTTTGGCTTTCTAGCTTGTTACATCGGGATTGGCAATTGATTCTAAAATCATTATGCATCGTTTCAAAAACAAAAAAAAAAAAAAAAAATCATTCTTTATATCAAAAAGAAAGATTATTTATGAGAAAATAGAATATCAGAACCACGTGGGCAACAAAAAGGTTTTATTATGCATCGTTTCGAAAAAAAAAGACATTCTTTATATCAAAAAGAAAAATTATTTATGAGAAAATAGAATATCAGAAACCACATGGAGCAACTAAAAGGTCTTATTATGCATCGTTTCAAAAAAAAACATTTTTTATATCAAAAAAAAATTTATTTATGAGAAAATAGAATATCAGAAACCATACAGAGCAACAAAAAGGTCTTATTAGCTGTTAGAATGAGTAGCTATAGAAAATAATAGATTTAAGACACCGTAAAAAAGATTGATAATTAACTATATTCCAAAATTGGTCTTCAGTCTTTCCTTGTCGCAAGAAATTCTTCTACTTAAGCTCAAACAAAAACCAAGAGTTTCAAAATAAGCCAAAATACTAATTGAACAGAAAATTTTCTTCCTCTCTAGTCAACACCTTATTTTTCTTGATTAATAAAAACTATTCAATTCCTAAATTTTCATAGATGATATGATATCATAAAAAGATTGATCAGCCCCAATTCAAGGATAGAGAGGCTATGGCATGAAAGTAAGTAGAGAATTTATGCCATGACAGGGCCAAAAAATAAAGAACTTACAAAATTTGTTTTCATGTCATTGAATATACAACGATTCCCCACATTCCATATGAATCATTCTTTTGTAGGAAACAAAAATATTTTCATTGATAAAGTGAAAGTGTTAAATAGAAGTCTATCGAAATAAAGATAGGAGTCAATCAAAAAGTCAAATATATAAGATAAATTGGTAAGTACAAGCCCAAAAGTGTGAGATACAATGAACGGGTGTTGGATGGGCTTGTAGGTCGATGTCAACATAGCCAAGAGATGCAATGAACCGAGATACTATTTAGTCAGATCTGGCCAAAGGAAAGAGAAACAATCGAAGATATATGAGATCGGTAGAGAAGATGACATTGCACAAGATTGCACAAGATGATGACATTCCACAGCTTTAGATCTCGTCGCCCCTATTCTTATGGAAGAAAGCCTTGGAAGAGTTGGAGGTGGCGTCAGAGCCGATGGAGGCGATGTCGTTCACTCACTGGTGACGGAGGTCACAATCAAAGGAATCACACACGAAGAGGAGAGAAAAAAAGAAAAAAGCCTCGAACGTTATAAGATAAAGAAAAGGTGTGCTTTTCGTCGGGATGCTCATAGAGAATTCAC
Organism: Sechiopsis laciniata; assembly: GCA_037833695.1. Classification (NCBI taxonomy): domain Eukaryota; kingdom Viridiplantae; phylum Streptophyta; class Magnoliopsida; order Cucurbitales; family Cucurbitaceae; genus Sechiopsis; species Sechiopsis laciniata. The sequence goes on along the minus strand of JBBMKA010067900.1, from coordinate 5,174 downwards.
CAGAGAAGCCAACACGAGAGAGGCGAGATCCTTGCATATGCGAGCTGTGGGAAGCAGCACGTTTCTTGATTCACAGATGGAGAGGAGAAAGCAAAGAGATGAGAAAACGGATGGAATTGTACGCACCGGGACAAAATCTCACAATCTATCTTTATTTTTTTGTATAAGAAACATAATTTTGTGTAGCCTCCAAATAGGAACAAGAGCTAAAGAGGTGACAAACATTTTCCAGACTATCTTTATTTTTTTGGATAAAAAACAATTTCATCAATTTATGAAATTACAAGAGAAGGGGGAGATAACCCCAAAAAGGAGAGACCCCTCGAATTGAATAGAAAGTAGAAAAGCTATAATGGTAAAACATAAAAGAAAGCTTGCACCAAGACATAACAAGATATATAACATTTTCAATAAAGCAATTGTATGTAGTTTCCTTATCTTTGAAAATTTGTCTATTCCTCCCAGTCCATGTGCTTCAGCAGAAGGCTCTAACAAAATTCTGCCACATCATCTTCTTTTCCTTTTTGAATGGACGACAGACCAAAGTAGTTAGTAATAGCTCCTTAGAATTCTTTGGAAGGGTGATAGGCCAATCAAAAGCTTCCCCAAGGAAATTTCAGAATTTAGCAACTGTGCAGTGAATGAGTATACGATTCTGTGATTCCAAGCATCTTTTGCAAAGGGGACACCAATGAGGAGAGAGATTTCAATGAGGTAATCTTCTTTGAATCTTGTCATTGGCATTAACAGCTTCATAAGAAAGCTCCCAAATTACTAATTTAGGGTACCTTTTTCCAGATGGCCTCATAAATGAGGGAGGGTGATTCTTGAGGAGGTGTGTCTAGCATAATAATATAATATGCACACATCTTTAAGCCAAACATAACAACATAATCCCTAGATGAAAATTCTCCTAGAATAATATGTGAGACCCCAATCACGCAGAAGAGTGAAAGAGTAATTGAGTGGTCGAGTTTGTTATGTAGAGAATTGCCTTTTTGGGTACAGACGCATTAAGGAGAGTGGTAGTAATAGTAGGTGTAAGGAATCTGTTTGTTCTTTAGGCAATTTGTGAATCATAGAAGCTTTGAGAGAAAGCTCAGAAAGGGAGGGTATTCCAGCGCTCTCAGACTTGGATGGAAGTTTATCTTTTCTGAATGTTATCTTGTACATCGTCCCATTATTGCTATCATAATAGAGGTCTTTTCTGTAATATTGGAGAACTCCCAAGATAACAGTGTTTCCCAAACATATTTTTTGTATTTTATGGTGTTCTTCGTCTTTTGCAGTGCAAGTTAGGTTGAATCCTAACATTACTGCAAAAATCTTTATTATCTGTAATCCAATGATTGCTAAGCATTGCATTTTAAATGTATACCTATACCACAAGACCGCAATCAAAATTATAGGGAACTTTAAACCCACGACAACTTGAATGATTACAAACGCCTTTACAGTTGTATCAAGGTTGAAAAAATAGCAATATGCCATGAATAAACATCAAAATCCAAAGAAGTAGAGGTGTACGCAAAAGAGTAACTAGTGATTACTTGAACTGAAATATATATTTTTTAATTTATAAGAGAACAAAGCCCACCTTAGAGTTGTCTTTCAGGTAATTTTTCCCTCTTATCATGAATCCTGCTCCACTTGGAGAAGTCCAACAGTTTGTATCCTTGTCCTCCCTCCCTTTCTGCAAAGAACCACGGAACTGGCTTGTGTCCAAGATGATAGGAGCAACACTAGGATCTAGCTCCTTATTAGCATCCACAGCTGCAACCATGATAATCACTTATATTACCAGATATTTTTTAATTAGATGGAAAACCATGTAAAATAGGTTATGAATTAAATAAGCATGACATATTTTCTATTTATATGCTAAACTATCACTTTTTACTTGTATCCTTGGTCTATTCAAAATAAAATTATAGAATTGCCTTTGTATGGATATGTAGGTATGCATGAAAGTTCTGCATGCATACACACACATGCATAATATGGTATGTCTATGATGCATGGAAGTACAAATCTTGATGTATGTGTAGATGCCACACACATACATACCAATAGCGAAGAATTCAGTTCACCATGATTGCAAATGAACATAGACCAACATTTCATAGAGGAAAAAATTGAAGATTAAACTATATCCCTAACCTATGTTCCCCTCCAGAGGCAAGTAGCTGCATATTCACTCAAGCTCTCCACATGAAAACTTTTGAAGATAATAAGTCTAAGTTGGCTTAATTAACATTTTCAATTAAAACTTAAAGAGAGGTTTGGATTTAGGCCCATAAGGAATCTACCTCCTTTTATTTTTCCCTTCTATTTTACCTGCTTCTACTCAATTCTCTCTTCCATTCCCAGTGCCGTCAAACTCTGTTTGATTTTACAGGCGTTAACAGTAATTATAGGATTACTTAAACTATATTATTGTTTATGTAAAACTTCTTTCTCAATTGAGTTGTTTTATGTAATGTTCGATAGATCTTTTTCTAACCATTTCATTTATCAATGAAAAGTTTTGGTTTCTTATTTAAAAAAAATATAATAATAATAATAATTTTAAAAAACCTATTTTAGGGGTTGGTAAAGTTGATTTTATGTAAGCTTGAATAAAATCACATTTTCATGTACGTTGATTTGTAAAAACGGGTAAAAAGCAAGTGTTGAGATTTATTTTTTGGATAAATCAAATGCCTCTGGCTAACATATAACGAACTTTTAAATTTTTCTATTTTATCATTTTTTTTAAATTTACCAAACACTAGTCTATTGCAGCAGATTTTTTTCTAAAACGCCATTAACAGCAACTATATTAATGGCTATACTTATAGGTGAAGTCTTAGTCTTCTTCTATATTTTCATTTTTTGCCTTTCCCTATTGAGTAAGCATCTATCATAATATTTAGGGCTGTATTTTTATAAAAAATAATAGGAAAAAGAAGTCGGTCATAAATCTGTCTCAATCTTTTTTTCTCTTTTTTAATGCAATTATCATTGGGGTGGAGTGATGCAAACCCATAACCTCTTGATTATTGAGTTACACATGATACCACTACAACTTTGCTCCTTTTGTCATAAATCTGTCTCATTCTAAATCACAATCAAAAGTTTGTAGCTTCTAGTTTCTTGGGGGATGCAGTAGCTGGAATGAATTTGTAAGCAACTTGTTTGCATGATCTTCAGTATTACCGTTTAAAAAAAAAAAAAACAAGACAATGTGTGACGACAAACCTGATGTGTGCTTCAAGGAAAAGCCTGCTATAGCCCATGAAACATTTTTAAGTTTCACTTTTAATTCCTGTAATAGTAAGCAATACATAAGCATTTAAAATTCAGGGCAAGTATTTTCTTCTTTTTTTTTTTGGATAGGGAACGAAGGGCAAGTCAAACTTTGCATGCACAATTTCAAGATCTTGATGAATTCTTATTAGCGGATTAAGAAATGGAATTAAATCTAATTCAAATGAAGAGAACTACCTTATTGCGAACCTCTTTATCATTGTCATTATCATCTTCCGAAGATGATGATGATGATGAATCAGCAGCAATAGCATCATAAAATTCATCCTGTGGTTCTTCATCATCATAAACATGGTTCATAACAGAGACATCTGAGATTTTTGAACGGACAACCGTGGACCAGGGTTCAAAATTTAGGGCAGGATTTGCTAAAACATATTCCTTTAGCCCTGAAAATTGGGAATCCAGAAACAAACGTTACAGTGAAAGAGGGATCCTAGTTCATTATTTTAAGCTTTTGTTAAAAAGATTAAGTCAAGTTATTGGAAGTAATCCTATATATATATATATATTAAAAAGAGAGAGAGAGAGAGAGAGAGAGAGAGGAACAAGTAAAAACAAAAAAAAAGGTTATAAAAAGATCAAGTGAAGTTATTGGAAGTAACCTGCCTGAATGCAAAGCAAAGGAAGGGCCATAGTAACAAACGTATATTAAGATAAATTTCAATAACCAAATGTACAAAGCGAGCATGTAATGTTCAGTTGACCTTTTTCCTTTTAGACGGGAAAATCAACTAATCAGATGAGCAGTTCTAAACATCCTTTTGATTAGCCTAACTAGGAGAGGGAACCAAACAGCTCAAAGTGATTGGTTAATCGTCAACGGATAGGATTTATTTCTGTTAAATATTAGGTTAGGAAGCACAGCTGAGGTTTCTTTATTGAATACATAGGTACCATCTGAGAAATAACATAAGCTAAAAGTATGACTGCATGAGAGAACTGAAAAGAGTGTTGAATTGAATCATGTTAAAAATCAACCATCAACCCAAAAATTTAAACTGATGGGTTGAAGTAAGTTTAATTATATCAACCATCCATCATCACTCCTCACAAGTGAGTTTCGAAATTTGAGAAATGCCCTACAGGAGAATGCAATTTTAATTGGGGAGGAAATGACTTGGCAAGGGTTTGATACGTGGAAATGCTATTAGTAGAGATGAGTATGTCGATCCAGACAGGAGGAACTTACCAATTTGTAGGAAGCAAGCAAGGAAGCTAATCACGATTACAAAAAGAAGTTCGACCGGGAAATGCTAGAGTTTTGAACTAAACTATTTTACTCTAATTTAACTAAGGTTTTAAGCAGAAAGCAATTTCCCCAAAGAGGAAAGTTGCAAAAGATAACATTCTCTGACAATACTAAGTTTGGAAGTTCATCAACGTATTGCTTTTATAATTCATTGAATTCAAATGAGAGTATTAATTTCAACCAATATTCTCATTCCATCCTTTTAAAGAAAAAAAATTTGAAGGTTAAGATTAATAATTTATCTATGTTTAATATGTAAATTGATGAAATTGAAAATTAAGGTAAAAAAATGATACAATCCGGCAAGTTTTAGGACAAAATTTCCCCCTATGTAATATTTGATGAAAAATATTGTAAAATGTATTACATATATTTTTAAATGAAGAAATTTAAAATGAGGTTTTAATGGCGTTCTAACAAGTAGTCCCAAGAACAAAAATGAAATGATCTGCAATCAGAAGTCTGGGTGGAGAGTAAATTGTAAAACAATATTGAGACTGAATAGTTATTCTACTTATTATTCATGGAGGTAATGTCTTTATATAGAATATACAGCAGTAACCCTAGCTACCAATGGGCCTAAAGGGCCTAACGGGCCTAATACTAGAAATAC
>JBBMKA010067889.1:0-16285 GCA_037833695.1 Sechiopsis laciniata | reverse complement strand
TTTTAGTCCCTACATTTGAAGTGTAATTTCTATTTTATTTCAAAATCAAATACTTTTATCCATTACATTTATAAAATGTATTAGTTCATGATATTTGAATGTGCTCATGAATAAATTAATTTTAAATTTTAATTTATTAATAAAATTGTTATTTTGATATTGACATAAATAAATTTATTAAAAAATAAGTATAAACGTAAACTTAAATAACACACCAAAACTAAAATTAATTATTATTGAAATATCAGGAGTAAAAGTGTGATTTTGAAATGTAAAACCTAAGAATTAAAAAAGGTATTTTTTAGCAAAACAAAAAGTTAAATTTCACTTACCTTCCAACTTGATCTTTTCGTTTTTCATCCCATTGTGCTTACAATTCATCGGTTCATAAGATTATCTTCTCTTTAGGGTTTCATTTGGTCTTAGACGTTGATCGAGGACCTATTCATTTTTCTTTTAATTCTACAATAATTCAAATTTAGAAGATTCGAATTCATGATCTTTTAATTATTAGATATATATCAGTGTTGTTGAACTATTTTTATTGTTTGCTGGATTATTATTCAGATTTGTTACCAGGGTTTATTACAAATAGAGATTTATATGTCAAGGTCTAATGCATTCTTGCTATCAAGATCTATAGCTAATAGACTTCTAGAATGTATTTTGGTTATTGTAATTTGTCATGGGTTGAGATTGTTTTTTTGTCATTAATATTTATTCTTTTTTTGCCAATTTTGCAAATATTTTGACTTTAAAAACTTTTTCATTAACCTTTTTTTTTTATATATATAATAATAATAATAGTTACTTTTGATTTGATATACAAAAATGGGCAATTGGGAACTTATTCGCTTATCTAAACATTATGTTGGAAAATAAAAGTAATGGGTAAAAGGTCATCCAAATAGAAGAATGAATAAAAACTCAACCCTCCTTTAGTCGTAGCTTACCCTCGATGCACACACGACACACTTACTATGCTTTGTAGTAAAATAATCCTTTTTAAAAAAGCAAGATTCTTGATTGCATGATGGTTACTTGTGGAAAGGATAGAAATGTAAAGGCTGTTTCTTTTTTTTATCAGCTAATTTTTCTCTAGACCTTAAAATTAGTGGAACTGAAAAATATAATGGTGAATAGTTTTTTTTTTTTTTACAAACTTGGAAAGTATTAGATAGTATGAAATTAGGTCTCAAAAATAATTGTCAATGAATGGGAATAGTTGTCTTATAAATGTTGGAATACTCGAGGGTGTTTGAGGGCAAAGAGTTAAAATGAAAGAATGAAAATGAGGGGTTTTTTTTTTTTTTTTAATACCAATAATCTTTTTTCTAATAATCTCATTTTTTTCATAACAAATTGTTTATTTTCCTTATAATACTTTTTCATTAGTTTATTTATAACTATTTGGTCCAATAAAATAAAATTTGGATTTGATTCAAGATGGTGAAACCAAAAGTGAGACATGTTAAATATCTAATACATTATACTCATTATTTTATTTCAAATTCAAATACATACATACATTCTTTCAAATAATCATTCAATTTCATATTTCCATATTTTGATCTTATCAATAATGAATCACATTCTACAAGCAAATGGAAAAGTGGGATTTTTTTTTTTTTCGAAGGATGGGAAAACAGGAGTGGTCCAGAAAATGGTGATTAATGTCGAAATAAGAGTCTGGTTTGAGCAAATGCAGATGAGAGTCAAAGGCTATATTTCTTTTTATGCTTAACCATTTTGAGCAAAACTGGAGTCTCAAGCCTGAACCCGCACCCACTGAGCCTGTCTGCCTATGCCTGACCCTGACCCCTTTTTGCTGAATCCGCATCGCATTTTGATTGTGTTGGAAACACCAACAAATTACTAGCCTTCCTTTTTCCTCTTTACCACTCTCCAATTTTGATTCCATATCTCACCCAAAAATTATTTTAAAAAAAAAAAAAAAAAAAGCCTCTGAACTGCTATTAATTGTTCTGAACAGCAACAAATACAATAATTAAACCGAGAGAATGCCATGATATTTCTTTTCATAAATTATAGAAGATGGAAAATATAGGTTCAAAGTGGCATTTTCCGTGCCTAATCCTAACCCAATGGCACAGACACATAATCTTTGCCTTCCGTGGCCAGTTCAATCGTTATGGAAAAGACAGACTATTGGAGAGGGTCCACTAATTAGATATCAAAGTAACTTATATGCTAATTAATTAGTCCGAGTAACGATGGTCAATGAGCTTTTAAATAAAAAGAATAAATATCACTTCTTGTCGATGCATTCCAATAAATGGTTGAACGTAGATGTTTGACAAAAATCCCTCCTTAAATGTCACACTTAATTGTGAATACAAAAGTAGTCTGGTTAAAGAAGGCCGCTCTAGAGAACTAAAACGTCAAAAACCTTTCTTTTTATAAGTAGAAATTGAGGGACATGGCCAACAAACGCTATATAGAAGACACTACTATTCTAAAATAATATAATAATCAAATACTAATTTTGATCAAAATCCAACGATAACTGTGGTGTTGAACTAGATTAATACCAAATAATTAAATACTAATATTTCAGAAGAGATAATGCAATTCAAGTCATGATAATTATCAAATATTCGATTCATGATAATTATCTATTTATGAATTAATTTTCTACCGGTTACAAATTTAAAAACAATATATAATTGCTGATATGGAACTTAAATATGGCCTGTATATCTACGGCATATTATGAGGAAAACAATATTAGATATTGTACTCCGGAAGTAAAAATAAATATAAGGCTATTAAAAAAGATCAGGGTGATGTCTTTAACAAAATGCAAAATGCAAAGAGTGGAGACAAAATGAAAGGAAAAGCTAACTAATCATCTTTGGACGTTTCCTAATAATGAAATCCCAATAACAAACATGTGCACTCCTAACTCATCATTGTCTTGTCCCCAAGATTTAATAACCCCCACAAAATTATATTTGCATTATATAATATTTCTTTCTCATAGTTCTACTTCTTCCACAGCCTTCATTTTTTTCTTTTTTCCTATTTTTAAAAATATTGACAAATGACTGATTCTATAAGATATTAGTTGATAGGATTAAATTTCTAACAATTTATCATTTTAAGTTTTTTGAATAATAGATGATCTAAGATATTTCAAGATAATTTATAAGTTTTGATTTCTATTGTGTAAATAAAGTTAGAGCTTATTTTTTATAATTTAAAAAACTAAATTTATTCTTCAAAGTTAGAATTTAGTCATTTTAAAAATTAAAATTTAATCTTACGGTTCGATAAAATATAATAAATCGTCTTTATCATTTTTAATGGGCAATGAATTGAGTATGTGAAAATAAATTATTAATATGTTAGTGATGATAGTATGAGTAATTTCACATCAGTTACACATGAATAACTAATTTACACATATATAATTTACATTAATTACAAACGACAACAACTAATCGTTAACTTTCTTAAAACTATAAAGACTAAATTTTAATTTTTAAAAACATAATAACTAAATTCCAATTTTATTCAAATAAGAAAGACTAAATTCTAAATTTCTTTAAAATATAGAGGCCAAATTGATGAATTTTATTTATAGTGATAATTTATTTTAAAAAATAATTTCTTACCATAATTTTTTAATTTCAAATACTGTAAGGTGATACTATATATCCCATAATATTAGGGGGAAGTGTGTTTTAGTCGTTAAAAAAAAAAAAAAAAATCTATAATCCACTGTGGCACCACATATTCATAAAAAAATTGGTCCACGTGGCATTTGTAGGCGGTGAGTTTATGAAATTGGTAGTCTCTGTTGGGGTGGTGAGAGTGGAGGTGGCGATTTCATGATGATCGATGAGATGCGCTGCTCGATTTGTGTCAGCGAGTGCAGTGGATAAAACGCTTTCTAAATTTTTATTTTAGATAATTGAGAACCGCTTGATGGAGACAGGCTCGTCTGATTCAATACGTGGCACCATCGCGTGAATGTGAATGATGGGATGTTGATGCATCTAAACCATGCCTATCCATCCATTCCATTTCTCTATACGTATCATCATCAATTCACCGCCACACGGTTATAAAATATTAATATATAATAGCCCCTAAAATTATTGACCCGAAATTGGTAGGCATAAATTTGAGATAATAATATATGGAAACTTGTAAAAGCTGATTAGGAGAGACATCATATTTTAAATGAGTCAATCCCCAAAAAAATAAATTCAAGATTTACCGATTGTGATTTTCATTTTCTACCGAATCAACTGTTAGTTATTTTAATTTGGTGTAATCTAATTTAATTATATATTAATTGAGTTTAATTTTGAAAAATGGTATTAAACTTTTACAATATTTGAGACCATCAATTAGAATTTGTGGTTCTTACAGAAAAAAATAGTTTAAATACTTATATATTTAGATTTCGTAAGAACAATGTTGATGGAGGGAGGTTAAATCCTCTTTTTTTTTTTTAACATGGAGGCAAAAGAGAGTATTACAGCTCTTAAATAAATAAAAATTAAATATTGATTTTCGAGATAGAACTCGTAGTCACGGTGTTGAACTAGATTACTATCAAATAATGAAACCATCAAATTATGTCGTTTTTTTTTTCTAATTGGTCATGCAAAAAAAAATGAAGGGGCGAAAGTATTTAAATATTTAGTTAACTAATTGAATAATATTTGTCTATCGAAAAAGTAATAATAATAATTATTATTTTGTATAGTATGTTATAGTTAATTTTTATGATTTGTAAAATATTGCTTCAAGTTTAGACTTTTAATCCCTTCTATAAACAACTTTTAAAAATATATATCAACTAATTATCATGGAGTGGTTCAATTGATCAATGAAGACTTTAATGTGTTTAAGATGATTGGTTCAATTTATGATGGTATAAACCACAATTTTCAATGTCTGCTAATTTTCAAAACAGTCATTCCATCGTTCATAAAGAAAACCTAAAAAATAAAAACGAGGACAAAATACTCAATAAAAAAGTCAAATGGTGTAACCTAAAATGTTATAAATTTGAATCCCTATTTCAAATATATTTATTAGATAACATAAAATTTCTCCTCAAAATTAATTAGTTGTATTGTTATGTGAGGCCTCTAATCCTTTAAAAGTTTTGCCCATGAACCGTATGTTCTCAGATGAAATTCATATATTTTTTTATTGCATTCTTATTACCAGGGGCACATGAAGACTAATATTGGGTCTTGGGATGCTTACTTATTTATATTTATACTATTTTTATTGATATGTTGTTTTCTTGTAGGGTTGATGCGATTCAAAGTGGTGAGTGTTGAGGATCCCACATCGGAAAGAGTGGAGATTTTCTAACAATATATATGATAGGGGAATCACTTATTTTATTACCAATTGATTTTGAAATTGATACTCACACCTAGCTAACAACAAGGTTTTGCTTCGCATGACCAGAGTCCTAGTTATGGGGGACCCAAAAATGCTAGTAGGTTTTATTGTGTAAGGATTTAAGTTGCTAATTTGGATTATAATCCTTCTTTCTTATGCTTGTTTGAATTATTATTCTTTTAACCATCATGGAGTGATTTGAGTGGTAAAAAAAAAGTTTTGAGGTTCTCAAGATGATGAGTTCAATCCATGGTGGTCACCTACCTAAAAATTAATTTTTTTACGGGTTTCTTGACATCCAAATATTATAGGGTCAAGTGTATGTCCCGTAACATTAAGCGCATCTGACCCGGACAGTCGAGGATATAAAAAAAATAAAAAATTGTCATGAGCATACATTTATAATTATCTAGCATGCTTTTGTTGGCTGATACAAGGGTGTTCAATCTGATCAACTACACTAAAAAATCCTTATTCTAAATTAATTTTTTTTAAAAAGTGTCTAAAATAACTTTATATTCCTGGTTTAATACGTTTTTTTTTTTTTAAATTTTAAATTTTTATATTTGTTCGATTACACATTGATTATTGAAAATTAAATGTATTTAAGTTAATTTTAATCACGAATCTCCTTATTTTGTTATTTACTTTTTACTTAAAATTTGAAAACTATAATTACTTTTGTTTTTTTTTTTTTTTAACTTAGGTATGGATTTAAAAGTTGTTGAGAAAGATGAGCACAATATCACCTTCTTTTATTTATTTATTTATTTGTTGGAAGTCTTTATTGACATTAGTATTTGTTGGGAGGGAGACTACAATATTAGTGCTCTTCAATAGAATGAGATTTAATATCAATTTTTAAGATTAAATTTATAATAATTAAGTTGAATTTAGATTACAACCAATCAACAAGTTAATATGCCATCCTTTCTCTAAAGTCATCCTAGTAATTTTTAGTCACTCTTTCATTAAAGTAAGACATATTTATGAAAATAATTATACATTATTAAAATTTATCTCTTGTAAATTATTTTTAAAGAAATCATCCCAATCTTGAAATTTTTATCACAATTTTAGCTATAAATTTTTATCAATTTTAGTTTTCTCAACTTTTAAAATTTTTCTATTTTGGTATTAATCTTTCAAAAGTTTAATTTTAGTTCATAAACTTAAAAAAAAAACTTTAGTAATGATTCTTATAATAAGTTTAAAGTTAATATTAATTAAAATTAATTGAATAATGTTAATAATTTTAATAGAAGTGAACAAAACAGGTGTAAATATATTTCTAAAATTTATAGAAAAAATGTTAAATTTTCAAAGAAAAATTAATAAAAAAATTTATAATAAAGACCAATTTTAATATTTATTAAAATTGAACATTTAAAAGTCGAGAATCAAAATGAAACAAATTGAAAATTTTATAGATTAAAATGGAATAAACTTACAAAATTAGATTTTTAAAAATGTATGAATAAAAATAGAATAATTTTAATTAACAAAAAAATGTATATAATTATTGGGTGGGCATAAAAAGATAGAGAAAGGAAAAGAGAAAGAAAGAAAGAAAGAAAGAAAAAAATGCATGATGCATGGTGATGGTTCATTCATGCATGGGATGATGTGAGAGACATGGATGGGCATTTTGGGGAATTAGAAAAGTTTGGTTAGATGACTCCGTTTGGCGTTTGGTGTTCCCTGAAGGCTGAAATACGTTAAGGGAAGAGAATTTCTTCATCTCATCGCTCATTCATTTCTGTAATCAAAACCCAGTCGCCAACGCTGCTCCGGCGATCTCAACCTTCACAATCCCTTCCCTTTTCATTTCTTCTGCAACTCATTTCCGGTAACCATTTTTGTTCTTTCTTTCTTTCTCATCAGAAAAAGGAAGAAACTCAGTCTCTCTGTCTCTCTCTCTACCTTTTTCTTCTCTTAATTCACTCGCAGGGTTTTTCCTTTTTCAATTTCATTTCTACTCCGTGATCTCCTGCTGTGTTTGATTCTTTCTCTAATGGAAATGTGTTAGATTACCCTTGCTCCTCTCACGCTCAGGTACCACTTTGACCGATTTTTCATTTCCCCCCCCTTTTTTTGTTTGTCTTTCAATCTTGATCATACTTACGATTCAATTGATTTTCCAGAATACAATTTCCGAACAGCGATCTTCATACCCCCAAACCCCTTTATCCTCATGGCGGTTCCTGAGACTGTTGGCCCCAAATTCGCCTCTCCAAGTCAAAGTTTGGAAAATACCATGGTCGATTCTAACGTTGAAAATCAGAAACCCAAGAACGATTCTACGCTCCCGATGAATGGAGAATCTGACTTTCATCCCAACGGCAATGATCAGAATGTACACAAGATGCCGCAGCTTCAGGAGAGAGCAGCTGCCGCAGCTTCCTTTTCACTGCCTTCTCCCAATTTCAACCCTCAGATGCCCAACGGGTTTGAAGCCAATGGCCAGTCGCTGATGGTCAAGTCTGCTGCCGGCTATGGGATGAATCAGAGGCCCAATGGAGTCATGAATGGAGCTGATGGAGGTGAAAACTTTAAGAGGGATATGAGGGATCTGGAGGAATTGCTATCCAAATTGAATCCAATGGCTGAGGAGTTCGTCCCTCCGTCGCTTGGCAAGAATTTTTCGGGTTCTTTTGGTGCTGCTGGACTTGGCTATGCTCACGACTTTCTCTTGCAAGCTAATTCTGTCAACAACGAAGGGCTTATTAATCGAAGGGTATGTGTGGATTTTGGATGTTTTGAAGCACGCGGAAATGTGTTTTTAATACTATTATTAAGCTTTGAATGTCGTGCACTTTGTTTGGATCTGTGTAGAACAAAACCCCTCACGCTAGACGGTGGTTTTGTAGGGTCAAGTGTTGGAGTTTTTGTTTATTAGGTGTTTTTTGAGGTTGTAGTGCTGGGAACCTGTTGCTGTGAACCTGCTAGAAGTGCAGTTGTATCATGGCATTATTTGATTGCACATTTTAGTGTACTATATAGAGTTTAGAGAAATTTATTTTGTGTTGAATGAATCCTCTATTGATTTGGATGCCCTTGTTTTCTTCATTCTTTTCACTTAGAAGAAGAACGGTTTTAGTCAAGGGAGACGGAAGATGAATGGTAAGATGAATGCCGTGAAGCGAGATGAGATGACCCGGAGGACAGTATATGTATCAGACATTGATCAGCAGGTAAGACACTTTCATTTCCTAAACTCTCTTGATTATATGCCTTGCACTTTTATTTTTGACTAATTCATTTTTGGCTTATGGAATTGTATAATTTGCATTGTAGGTGACTGAAGAGCTACTTGCTACTGTCTTTGCTAGCTGTGGAGAGGTAACGAGTTATTCTTTTTACAACCCAATTGATCTGATTTTTTGGCATTTTACTTCTAGCTTAATGTTATATCTCTTCAATAGGTTGTTGACTGTCGTATCTGTGGTGATCCCAATTCCATTCTTCATTTTGCCTTCATTGAGTTCACTGATGAAGGTACAATCCCATGCTTAGTATATTCATAGATGCATTTCCTACTATATAGTGTATCATATTTAATTTGCTTTATTCATGCTAGCAGAGGGTGCAAGGGCTTCCTTGAGTCTTTCAGGGACAGTTCTTGGTTTTTATCCAGTGAGAGTGCTGCCCTCTAAAACTGCAATAGCACCTGTCAATCCTGAATTTTTACCCAGGGTAATTAACCTTCGTCAATGTCTCCTCCATTTTTAATACCTTCTCTAATTTTTTGTTAGTGATGCTATCACTCATTTGATTTTATTAGTCTTCATTTTTTGAAATATGTTTTCGTGTGTTTTATTGTTTCTAGTCGGACGACGAACGTGAGATGTGCTCAAGAACTATCTATTGTACCAATATTGATAAGAAGGTAGTTTTGGAAGCATAAAATTTTCTGAATGTATTTGTGAACTGTTTTCTCGGAAGTGAATACAATGAAATAACTTCAATATGCTAGATTGCTATATTGATTGTTTTCATGTCATGTAGGTTACTCAAGCAGAGGTCAAACTGTTCTTTGAATCACTATGTGGAGAGGTCTGCAATTCCTGGGATGCCAGATGCCATATTTCTTCAGAATTTTATTTCTTTAAAGTACTTTTATGTTCTCTGGTTGTGGCTTAATCCAAGTCTCCTTTAACACCCTGTGTAGGTTCATCGCCTTAGGCTACTTGGAGATTATCATCATTCCACTCGTATAGCTTTTGTTGAGTTTATAATGGTAAATATCGTTTGCTTTGGTTGATTTTGTAGCCTTTTTTTGTTGTTTGTAACCTTTGCTCCTGCCATGTTTACACCTATCTCTTCTTTTCTTCTTTTCTTCTTTGTGGGATTGGGGTTGGATATTAGAGTATTAACTAAAAAGGGGTGGTGAGGATGAATGTGGTTTGCCTTATTAATGAGTCTGTTGTGTTGTTCTTGCATTTTACCATCCACCAATGCATCTTTGCTTTTGTGGGGCTTAAAATGCAAGTTACAGTAAATGCTTTTTTACTTGTCATATCTATAGGTAAGCTTAATATTCCTTGTCAACCAGTCTGTGTTTCTTGTATTTATCATTCACCAATGCATCTTTGTTTTCGTGGTGAATAAAATGTATTTAGAATACCTGCTTCACTTATTATATCAATCTTTATGCTAAATAATGGACAGGCCTTGATTGATCGCTTTTAGATGCATATCACTTCTGTCGAGCAATGCCAAATTTCTTTGCATAATGCATTGCAAATGCATATTTCATCTATTAAATCGTCGAATATTGTCATTGGTTATTTTCATTTGGGTGATTCATAGTGTTTTATGTTTGTGAAAAACAAAGAAGCGTTACCTCTGCCCTAAAAGTTTTTCTAGAGACCAGTGGTGTTTACCCCATGTAGTTACATGAATAATCTCCTGTTTGGTTGTAACTTCTCCAAAGCTTTACATAAACAGTATTTGCATTTGTTTTTAATTTGCAGGCCGAAAGTGCTATTGCTGCACTTAATTGCAGTGGAGTGGTGTTGGGTTCCCTGCCAATAAGGTTGTTATAGCTTATTCTTGTTTCCTTTTCCGGTATTGGGCATTTTAATAAGTGCAGTTTATTTTTTGTATGAAAAAGTATAACCATTTTGATTCTGATGGGTTCGTTTTCAGGGTGAGCCCATCAAAGACCCCGGTTCGTCCTCGCTCTCCTCGTGCCCAGCTGAATTGAATACTCTCTGCATCAATCCCATATCGGCGATTGATATAATTATATATATTGCATATATATATTATGGTTATAGAGATATGTTCAGAAGGGGTTTGTGGGCTTTGGTGAAGCATGATCCTCTGGCAGTGGAGTTGGTATCTTTTGGTACCTAGAACTAGGTGTTGTTGGTCAATGAGATATTTGTTTAGTTTTTTTTTTTTGTTTTTTTGTTTTTTTTATATAGAGTATGGCATTTTGAGGCTCCTAGTCGTTTATCTCTGATGATGTTATGATGAATGGACAGATGGATTCTGTAGGGTTGGTCCCTGGGAACACTGGTTCTTGCTTTCAATGTTTCTAACTGGAAACTATCTTAATCAACTCTCCTCTATTTAGTCTCTTCTTTTGAGCCCGTATATCATAATCTGCATTTTGAATGCTCTGTGCTTGTTTTCTGCATTATCTTTCTACTGCTTCATCAAGGGTTGCTAGTTGTAGATAAATAACACATGTGAAAGAAGGAACTTGCTTAAGCCTGACTTTGCTTCATTGTTTTCTCTATGTTGATATCAAAAACTTCTCTTTGTTTTTGTTTTTCCTGTTGTTGAATACTGCTTGGTCAAAGGGAATATACAGAGTTGGAATCTGCGTTAAAGTTAAAAAAATGGAAGAGCTTGGTCAAGGTCGGCCGGCGAGACATTATTCCAGGTTTGCATGTCCTTGAACTCTTAACCCTAAACCCAACTCATGCTAATCCAATTTACTATCCACATCTTTTTTCTTAATTTGTTCAAGGCTCTATGGTTGGTTTCTTCTTCAGTAATTGCCAGTTATGCGCCTTGTTCATCAGAATAATGGTTGTCATTAACTATGTTTTTGTTGTGTTGTAAACAAAAATAAAAAAGGAAACATTTGATGGGATGTTTAATCTGTAATCTTTGTGGAAGGATGAAGCAAAGTCAAAACTTGGGTTTGAGAGAGAAACACGGGAATAAAGGAATAAAGAGAAGAAAAGAGAAATAAAAGACAAAAAAGAGAGATGTAGGGGCAATTTTGGAAGCTCCGTTCAGGCTGAGGGTAATCACGGAAAATTAAATTATTATATTTTTGTCGGGGAGCGATTTGGCAATCTTTTTTCAAATTCTTTGAATTATTCACTATTCCCATTGTGTTTTTTTTTGTAGCCTCACTACTCCCATTGTTTGTTTCAGTTTGAGGATAAGAATGTGAGACCCACAATACATTGCTCTTTACGACTCCTCCTCATCATCTCTCTCCCCTGTTTTTAAAAAAAAAAAAAATAATAATAATAATAATTTTTTTTAAAAAGAAGATTCGAATTCATAATATTTTAATTATGATGGGTTGCTATTCTTATTGGCCATAATTTTCCTTTGTTAGGAGTGATTGTCTTTTCTTTATGGGTCCACTTTTTTATTTACCTTAATTTCATTTGAAATAATTATTCGTAATTAGCTTACATCATTTTCTTTTTCCAACAACAATATTTATATTTAAGGATGAAGAGATTTAAATTTGGATCTTTTGACAATAATATATTATTTTCATTATTTGATAATATGTAGGGTAGGGGATCGAACTCTAATCTCGAAATCATTAATAAAAGATGTTGGTTGACCTATACTCATTTTATCATTATATATGATTAATATTGAGCTAAGCTCAATTTGATACCTACAACAAAAAAACATAATGGAAACAAACAAACATGATATATATATCGCAATATCGTTAATGGTTTTGATTTTTTTAAAAAAAATATTAAAATGAAAGTATTTCATTAAACAATGAAACAAAACCTAGACTAATAGTTTTCAAGGAGTGGACTCAAAACAGAAAAACAATTATCCTAAGGGAATATTTTGCTCTCGAGTCTCGACCCACAAACAATAATACTTCTATGAGATTTTTCTATTATAGGTGAATTTTCATTTCATTTTTACAATTCTACTTTATTTTAAAGAAATTTTAATAATAAATAAAAATAAAAAGGTAACGGTTTAGGACACTCTAAAGTTTTCGTCCACTATTTATGAACTAGCACGGTTCTTACTTTGTTATTCTTATTCCTTTTTCCTTTCTAAAGCTTAAAAAGCAAAGGGAATTAAAGAAACTTTGTTTCTAACATATTCTCCAACTCCCTATTCATCTGCCTCTAAAAAATTACATACATTTGAGTTTAATTGCATATTTATCTTTTAGATTTTTCGCAAGACACCGTGTCAGTTGAATATTATTTCTAGAATTGTAATTTAAAGGCAAATTATTGGATCTGTGCAGACTAAATTCTCATCCACTCAAAGGGTATTAAAATTTTGAAAAGATAAATAAATTGGAATGACGTTTTAAATCTGTCATTTTCTTTTGATTTTTTGCTCCACATTCCGACTTTGCGAAGTCTCGTCTATAGGTTAGAAAATTTAAATCTGTAATCTCTTAATTATTAAATAATATAGGTGTTATTAATTGAGTTCAATCATATTTGAATAAATGAAAACCCCTTTCTTATGTAATTAGACTTTAACCATTCAAAGAAAAATATTTAAAAAAAAAAAACAATTTAAAGAATAAGAATAGATCTTTGTCAATTGATTAAAACATTTTTTTTTTTTTCTGAAACATTTAAATCATGGGCATTTGATTATAGTATTGTTGTTGTAGATATAAAAGGATAACTTTTAGGCGTTTATTATAATTCAATGCATTCTTAATACAATCAAATTTACAAAACTTATATTCTTCCTTATTTATTTATTTTTTTTTACAAAACACGTGCCGAAATCTGTGAATAAAAAAAGAAAGAAGTAGAAAAAACGTAATGGTCTTTGAATATTCTACTCCAGATCAGTTTCTTATGTGACATATCATTCTAGTAACTTATTTCTATTCTTCATTTATATACTTGGATCAAATATAATATAATCTGAATACAAACATGTATACCCTTCATTTCTTTCGTTCTTGATCTTATCTTCATCTAATGCAACTAAACTAAAAGCACAATGCTTTATCTTTCACTTTGAAACTGTTCATCCTTTAAAATCATCACTAACTTGTCTAAATAGCGTAAACAAGTATTACAAGCCAAAGCTTCAAAATTCAAAAGCCCTTGCTAGCTAGTACTACCTTTGCTTTTCCTCTTTAAGGGCAGCTTGCTTTCCAGTCAAAAACTTCATAAGTTCATTTTTGTAACACCCGAGTTTAGAAGGGGTATATGAATGACCATCTCCATCTGAATGAGAGTCATCCTGAAGATATGGAAGTCATGATTGAGAAATACGTAAAAGAATTGATGCTTAAGATTTGTACCAACAAGATTGTTGCACCTTTCTTTTTGATGACTCAATCTTAAAAACTCCATAATTAAACGTGACCTGTGTTAGTCTATGCAAAGGAAGTAGGTAACATAGCTGGATTGGAGGATATTCAATTTTATCGATGGAGATTGTGAGCATTATTAGATAATATGAAATTAATTTTAGAGGGGAGTAACCCATATCTCTTATATATTGTTACGAGGTCTCCAAACATTATAAACTCAAATCAAGGGCCGTGGCGTGCAAGCCATGACCTTGTTTGAATAAACAGGAAAGTAATTTATACCTTTCTCACACTGCTAAAAATGGCTATCCAATCGCAGTGTTAGATCACCACTTTCAACTACTTCGTGTCGTGCCATCCATCAAAGCCAAACCCAATGCCATTTTCTCCTGCACAACTGAGACTGTTCCCTTTGTAAATATGATCCAATGCCTTTGCCTTTGTCTGTATTAGCCCACAGCCCACAGCCAATCCCATCTCTCTTTGGTAATTATGTAATGGAACCTCGACTTTCCCAACACGTATCCTCTGTGTTTGGATAGGAGTGTTTAAATGAATGATTGCACAAAAACCTAGAGAAAGCCATAGGAAAACTTTGTTTGGATAAGAATGTTTGGAGAAGGAGTTTGAATGAGGGGTTGAAATGTGGGGTTGGTGCGATTTTCTTTTACCCTAAACAAACATGGGTAAATTTTACTCCACATTCCTTCCTCTCATCTTCCCTTTATCCATGCATGTCCTTAGTATGAGATTGTTTACTTTTGGACACAAACTCTAATGACTTTGTTTTTAGTTTCACCCAAAAACTAGATACCAATAGAAATGATCATCTAATGGGACAATTTTGTTTGTATTCCAACACTTTCTTAACACACTTTATTTCAACTTCTGCTGCACAAAACCAGGTACAACAACTCATCAATCTCATTCAGAATGAAATTAAAGGGCTCCGATTTAAATGTATTCAACATGATATTTTTGAAAACACAGCAGATATTTGTGCCCATACTGTAAGAAAAGGTGTTCAATGTATGGGGATAAGCATGTAATGTGGGGCCTGTTATAGCAAAAGGGTTTGAAGAAAACAAAAATGCTATAGAGAGGAGAGGGTGGTGGTGCTCAGTTTTGAAGCTGAAAAGGGAAAATAGATGGAGACGACCACAAAGCATGGGCTGCAAAAAGCCACACGTTATTCAACTCTATTGGTCTTAAAAACTGTTTCCCACTTTTTGGTTCCTTTACCAACTATATATATTCTTCTGATATGTAATTCCTACGGAAACTGAATGAGAAAAGAACTTGTATTTTCAACAGAAGTTTTAGTTTAGAGAGACAGGATTGCTTCACAGTAGCCTGTTCATAGACATGTTGAACAACTATTAGGAGAAAGAAGAAGAAGAGAAGAGCAACAACATGAACAGAAGAAGGTTTAGTGAAGAACAAATCAGGTCATTGGAATCCATATTTTATTCAACAGATTCGAAGCTGGATTCGAGGAAGAAGGTGGAACTGGCAACAGAGTTGGGACTGCAACCTCGCCAGATTGCTATATGGTTTCAGAATAGAAGAGCAAGATGGAAGTCCAAGCAGATGGAAAACGATTTCAGGAGCCTCCGAGCTAATTATGATAGTCTTGCATTTCAGTTCAAAACTTTACAGGAAGAGAAGAACTCCTTGCTCTCAAAGGTACCAAAATTCTTCTCCCCAAACTTCCTCTATAAGAATTTTCATTAGTTGTTGAAGTATATAGTAAACAATCAGGTGGTATTTGAAACAGTTGCAGAAGCTAAGCAAGCTTGTTCAAGAAGGGCCTCATGAGGGCTATTATTTGAATGATAATCAAACAAACACAAAAATCTTACAAGATGAATTGGAAAAGAAAGGAGACACAAATTTGAACAACAATTATAAGACAGACAAGAAGTGGACAGAGAATGGAGAAGGTGATCAAGGAGTTCAAGTGACCCGTTTATCGGAAGGCAGAAACAACGACGTAATAAGCTATACTGAGGAGCAAGTATGTCAAATTCTGAACACAAATGGTTCGTTTGAATCATCAGAGAAATGGTGTGGTTTTGAATATCAATGGTGTAGCAGTTTGCAGGGGCTAAGTTTCTGGGAATGAGAGGAATCCAGATTATTTGTCTTATTACTCCTACATTCCACTTATGGCAAAGTCTCTGTAGCAGTTTGCAGTGATATAGCGATGAGAGACATTACACAGCAAATTTAAGAGTGACTCAATAAATATTGGTCTTATTACTACTGGTTGAAGTTTAATAATAAGGAGGGGGGGGGGGGGGGGGGGGGGGGGGGGGGGGGGGGGGGGGGGGGGGGGGGGGGGGGGGGGGGGGGGGGGGG
>JBBMKA010067868.1:0-16289 GCA_037833695.1 Sechiopsis laciniata | reverse complement strand
TCAAGGAACTAAATTTGAACATTTAAAAGTCTAGGGATCAAACTTAGACAATCAACAAAGTTGAGGGACTAAATTTGAACAAACAACAAAGTCGAAGGACTAAAATTAGACAATTGAAAGTCTAGGGACCAAAATAAAACAAAGACCAAAGTCGAGGGACCAAAATGATATTTTAACCTAAAAAATATTAGTTTTTTTGTTCAATCACTTAGTTCACACCATCATTATTAATATATGAAAAACTTACTTTTACACATATGGTTTTATCAAATTATAGAACTAAATTCTAGTTTTTAAAATCATAGAGATTAAATTCTAATTTTTTTCAAACCATATGAACTAAATTCTAGATTTTGAAGCCATAGGATCTAAATTCTAACTTTTATCAAACTATAAAGACCAAATTTATAATTTATCATTGAATTTATTACCATGGAAAATATATTCCCAAAAAGTCGGAATCAAATCCTTTGTTAATTTTTCATGAATAACTTTGTTAATTATTGAAGTATCGAATTTGATGGGAATGCATGGATAAGGGGGAAGTTGAGGAAAGAAATGCAGGGTAAGATTTACCCATGTTTATTGAAGGTAGAAAAAATTTCCTTCAACCTCACTCCAAGTAACATTTAACCAAATGAAGTTCTCTTACCATTCCTCTTTAAAACAATATATTTTTTTTCCTACAAACAATTTTATTCAAACATGGTTTTGGTGCAATAACTCATTCAAACACTCTTGTCTAAACACAGTTTTTCTAGCCAACAAGAATAAAAACTCAGCAACATCAATGTATTTCCATGATAAAAAAGTTATGAGTTTGAAACTCTTAATCTCAATTGTTGAATTAAAAAAAAGTGTTTTTCTATAATTTCTCCTTCAAACAACTTTATTCCATTTTTTTTTTTTTTGTTTAAGCCACTTCATAAATGGAAAAGACCTCATTTTTCACAAGAACCTCAATCCTTTCCTAAACACTACACCATCCATCACAAGCTAGTTGTTTAAGGTAGATCTCTAACCCATCAAAAGGGGCCTATTTGAGTTGTAAATGACCAACTAGCTCACCCTACCAATACTATTATTATTATTATTATTATTGAATAAGAGTGCTACAATTGGGTGTCTCTTAATAACTATCATACATAGATACATCCACATCAAGCTTCCAACTATTACTCAGAACCACCAGAAAACAAGACCTTGGTTTGCACTCATCAGCATACCATTCCCTTGGGTTGTCATTTTCAATGTTCAATATTTTAACACAACTACATTGTCAGTAATATTACTGGAACAATTTCTGTTTTTTAAAATTAAGATATAAATTTGGAATCTTTCAATCTTGTGTAGTAATAAACAACTTGTGAAATATTTATGAATGCCGATCGTTTATAAATTTAATAATTACACCATCAAATGAGAACATTAAATTAATTTTAAGTAGGTAATTATTGTTTGAACTCATCGCTTCTTAACTGTTTAAGATTTTCTTGACCCTCCTAACCACCGCGAATTGAACCCTAAATAACTCACGTTATTTATTTATACTGTTTTTTTTTCAGTAAGGATTTCAAAGAAACTGTTCCATTCAAGTTGAGATTTCTCTGTTTCATATTAATTTACATTGGACTATTATTTTTGTCCCATTTATTTTACTTAAAAAGAACTGTACGCGAATCTCAATTACTCACTAGCATTGACTTATCTTCATTTCATATTAAATTCAACCTTTGAACCCAAGAAGAGAATTATAAGCTTCCTTCTTTCTTTTTGCAGAAAATAATTAAAAATGGCTGCTCATTTCATTGCTGTTGGGTCCTCAGCTTCTTCATCTTCAGGCATCAATGGCAGAGGTATTTCATTTCTTTTCTCTTTTTTCCCCTGTATTTTTGTTGCTGATTTGGGTTTAAGGTACTTCATTTATTCTCTTTGTGTTTGGAACTTCAGCTGATGTGAAATGAACTTGTAAATGGATTGAAGCTAAAAACCCCTTTTTCATTTTACTACTTATGATTGTTGATCATGGTTTTTTTAGTGATGTTGTTTCTTTTTGTGCTTTTTGAGTATGACCCAGGTGGTTAAATGAGTTCTTACCTTCCAAATCTTTGTTTTGGGTTAACATTTGGAGATGAAAGTGCAGAAACTTTGGGGATTTCTTACTTGGACATACCCATTATTTTTTTCTTTATAATTTGTGAGATGTGTTCCTAAGAGAGAGAGAGATTGCATTGTTGAAGTAGTATAGACTTGCCATCGAGAGTAATAGCTTAGAGGCATCAGTATAGTCTCATGACCGACCTTGGTTCGAATCCCCCAACCCAAGTTGTATTGGACTAAAAAAAAGTAGTATAAACTTGAACCGGGTTAGTGCATGCTCTCTATTAATATGCTAAGAATGTATATGGTCTTACACATATAAGATATTATTCTTAGTTTGGATTGAATTGAGCAAAAAGTTGTCCAAAATAACCAATCCAAAGAAAATTTTAACCCAACTTAACCCTTATGGTTTGCGTTAGGTAGTCTGGGTTGCCACAGTTGCTGATTTTTTTTTGTACAACACTAGGATATGTATGCTTTGTTGCTTAACTGCTGCTATTTTTAGAAGCTTTTTGTTGGTTTTAATCAGACATGTGATGATGCTGGATTCACTTTTTCCTTTTATTCTATTTGGAAGTCAACTGCATTTTCTGTTTTTGGATTACCAATTTAATAGAAGTTTCTCATAGATATTAAGTTTCCTCCCTATTTCTCCTCATCTTTGATCATATTTAAACTTTTTCACCTCAGTTGGGGAACAACTGCCTGGATGTCATTCACTTAAGAGAAATCCTATACATTTGAGGTTTTCAGATGGTTTTAGAACAAAAGCTGCATCAAATCCTAGTTTAAGGGCGGTTGAGATCCCGCGCCAATGGTATAATCTGGTTGCAGATCTTCCTGTTAAACCTCCTCCTAAATTGCATCCCAAAATTTTGGAACCAATCAAACCTGAAGATTTGTCCCCTCTCTTTTGCGATGAATTGATTAAGCAAGAGGCAAGTACTGATCGATATATAAACATCCCAGACGAAGTTGTCGACATCTACGGGCTTTGGCGCCCAACTCCTCTCATTAGGTAATTTGTAGTATGTCGTTCAGAATTGTATGCAGACTTGTTTACCACAATGTTTACTGTCATGACATCCTGAAGTGAATGCTTTAATTGTTGATTTTTTTCATACTTGCATCTTTCCATTACTCTAAAGTATCTAAAAGTGTTTTTCGACATATGTTAGAGCCAAGAGGTTAGAGAAGCTTCTTGACACACCGGCTCGAATTTACTACAAGTATGAAGGAGTTAGCCCTGCTGGGTCGCATAAAGCCAACTCTGCTGTTCCACAAGTCTGGTATAATGCACAGGCAGGTGTCAAGAATATTGTTACAGAAACTGGGGCTGGTCAATGGGGAAGCGCTTTGGCCTTTGCTTGTAGCTTATTCGATCTCGGATGCGAGGTAAGAAGCAGTAGTTGTGATGATCAACTATTGAATTAATATGCTGAAAAATTGTTCAAAACTTATCTTGTTGGTTGCTTCTGTAACATAAAAACTGAAATGTGTCTTGTTTCTTTAAATAGGTGTGGCAAGTGCGTGCGTCTTATGATCAAAAACCGTATCGACGACTGATGATGCAAACTTGGGGAGCGAAAGTACATCCATCTCCATCCGATCTCACGGATGCAGGTAGGAAATTGCTTCAAGTTGACCCGTCAAGCCCGGGAAGTTTAGGAATTGCCATTTCAGAAGCTGTGGAGGTTGCAGCTCAAAATGCTGATACCAAGTACTGTTTGGGAAGTGTCCTCGACCACGTTTTGCTCCACCAAACCGTCATCGGTGAAGAGTGTATAGAACAAATGAAAGCCTTAGGTGAGACCCCAGATGTCATCATAGGATGCACTGGTGGCGGATCTAATTTTGCAGGTCTTAGCTTCCCGTTCCTCCGAGAGAAACTTGCTGGGAAAATAAGCCCTGTTATTAGAGCAGTTGAACCTGCAGCATGTCCTTCATTAACAAAAGGCGTTTATGCTTATGATTATGGCGATACGGCCGGGATGACTCCGTTGATGAAGATGCACACACTTGGTCACAACTTCATTCCTGACCCAATTCATGCCGGTAATGTATAATACGCTATGGGAGCTGATATAATGCATACGCTTTCGAAACTGATATGCTGCATTATGATGCGCTTTTTGACATTTTAACTAACTTTTATATTAACATTATAATAGAGTATATGAGGTCAATACACTTCTTTCCTCTTTGATCCTGCTCAGTCGAACACTTCACCCATGTAATAGAAACTAAGGGAAATAAAGAAAGAAACTCTGTCATGCAACATTCTTATATACACTGATGAAGTTACTAACACATCGAGCTCTTGGTTTCTCTCGATCATCATCTTAGCTGACTTCTTTTTGGTAGGTGGATTACGGTATCATGGTATGTCTCCATTGATCTCACATGTCTACAATCTTGGTCTTATGGAAGCTATATCACTTCCCCAAACAGAATGCTTTCAAGGTACCGTTTACATAACCGAATTTATCCGAACGTTAACTGATCAGCGCTTTGGAGAACAAACCAGTTACTGGAAAATTGGCTCTGCTAGTTGGCCACCAATGCAGCAACTGAATTTCTCTTTGTTTGCAGGTGCTATACAATTTGCTAGAACTGAAGGAATAATACCAGCACCCGAGCCAACTCACGCCATAGCTGCAACTATCCGAGAGGCTCTTCGCTGTCGAGAAACCGGAGAATCGAAAGTTATTCTCACAGCCATGTGCGGGCACGGTCACTTCGACCTACCAGCTTATGAGAAGTATCTGCAAGGACAGATGACAGATCTTTCTTTTGCAGATGAAAAGATACAAGAATCACTCACCAGCATTCCTCAGGTGGCTTGAAGTCATGTGTAGTTTTGATTTAGGCTGAAATTTATGTTGATATATTTTGTTTCAACTTTCTTATACGGATCTAGATATCGTGTTTTCGAGCTGACTAACTGCCAAGAGGTCGTTACTCGCAAGAATTATAATGTTCGACATTTTTAGATAATTGTATTGATAAGTTTTTAAAATTGTTTTGTTACTTTGGCATAGTATGTTAGGGACGGGCGTGGTTATCCCAGTGGAGCAAAGCTCTGATTTTTTGGTTTAATAAAAAAAAAAAAGCTTCGGCATAGTATGTTCATAGGAAGGCATTCCTATATTGCCATTGAGGTCAAAAGGAGTAAATTGAAGTAGTTCAAAACAAATAGTTGGATCATGAAACTCTATGAAGCACAAACACTTCGAAATAGGGAAAGAATCCGTGTCGGACACGTATGGGCCACGTATTCTTCCAGATATTTCTCAGATACATGTCCAACACGCCATTTTACCTGTCTTTATTTTTTATTATTTTTTTAATGATCGAACACACTTCAGACACACCTCGAACACACCTTAGACACATCTTGTAAACATGTGTGGTATTTGAACCCAAATGTTAAAAACCCAACCCCAAAATAATTAATGTTAGTTAACTAAATAATAAAAAGGTAAAGAAAATGGTAAAAGAAAAAACAAAAGAGTCATCTCTCGCATTTATCACAAAAAAACCAACCACCTTTCCTCTTCCTCATGAAAAAAAAATTGTCTTCATCTTCTAAAATACTCGTCTGTCGCCACCTCCCACACAACATGCCTAACCCACGTCCATTGTAATTAACTTGACATGAGTACCTTTAGTATTTTGCTTAATTTACATATTTATTACAAACAAGTTAGCTAATCTTCAACGTATCCGTATTCTAGTTTTTTAAAAAATGGCGTATCGCCTTGTTCTATCGTGTCTGTATCCATGTCTTGTGTTCGTGCTTCATAGATGAAACTAATCTAATTTGATACAAAATATATTTTGATTGTAGACTGATTAGATATGTTGCTTCTACTTTATATCTTTTTTTTTAAAAAATATTATTTTGGTTCTTAGACTTTAAGTTTTTTTTTTTTTCTATTTCGGTCCCTAGATTTTGGAAAGTCTAATTTTTAGTCTTTAGACTTTCAAATTTATTCCATTTTTTTTTCAACTTTCATATGTTCATTTTAGTCCAAAGAAGTGAACCAAACACTCACGAACATTTAAAAAAACAAAAGTTAATTTTTTCGATGATGTTTGATATATGCCTTTTTTTCATTAAAAATATTCCAAAAGTGCTATTTTTTCGTTAAGGCTCCGTTTGATATTTATTTGGATTTTTGCTTTTGAAATTTAGGCCTATTCTCACCAAATTTCCTACCATATGTTTCACCCTTATCCATATTTCTTTAAGAAAGTAGGCGAATACTAACCCACTTGGAAGCTTTATTATTATTATTTTTCCAAATTTTGCTTTGGTTTCTACAAATATTTAATGGTAAGATAGTTGTTGTAAACTTAAATTTTAAAAATAAAAAATAAAAACCTAAATGGTTCTCAAACGAAGCCTAATTATTTTGCTTAGAATGTTGCTAAGCGTTAGGATTTTAGGCTTCCAAATGTTTGTTGATTCTTGATTGTATTTGTGAAGATTGTAGAAGAGGTGAAGACAAATTTGTGAAGGGCTCATTTCTAGTAAGACCATAATTTTGGTGTATAATAAAATTAAAATAAATATACCCATATACGTTGTGTACATAATTAATGTTCCTAAATTAATTTTAAATCACTCCATAAACTATCTCAACTTATAAAAAGTTTATTTATTTAAATCCGACTCAATCTAAATAAATTGAAAATTTAACGGATTTGTAGGGTTTCTTAAGCATCCCTAATTTATCTGGCGGGCTCAATCGAACCGAACCGAACCGAGTCGATTCAGTTATCGATTTTCTTTTCAGTTTCAAGCCCTAACACAAAACACAAACCATCTTCCTCTTCATCATCTTCTTCTTCTGCTTCAACCCGACGCCGGCACCATTCCGGATTCCAAACTATTTGAAGGCGTTTTCGAATCAAGATTTCAGAATCTAAACCGATCAGGAAGGCAGGTTTGTCAGCGATAAGGTAAGCGTGGGCGAACAAAAGAGAAAAACCCTAAATCGATCCAAATTTGATTTTAGCTACTTGGTTGGCTTTAGTTCTTTGATTTTTGTGTTTGGTTTTCATCCAGTAATTGTGTGTATGTTACATTCTTTGTATACTCAGGTGATTTCTAGCTGTTAAAATGGGGAGTAAAGGTCGTTTTCCGCTCCCTCAATCAAGGCGTCCTGTTCCAGAACCATTTAGCCATGGGGTTCGTCCTCCACCAGGTACATTTCCTCCCTTTGACTTGTTGCCTTCTCCAGAAGTAATGGAACAGAAGCTAGTTGGGCAACATGCTGAGATGCAGAAGCTTGCGACGGAGAATCAGCGGTTTGCTGCTACTCATGGACCCTTGAGGCAAGAGCTTGCTGCTGCGCAGCATGAGTTGCAGATTGTTCATGCTCAAATTGGAGCTGTGAAATCTGAAAGAGAATTGCAAGCGAGGAATCTTTCGGATAAGATTTCGAAGATGGAAGCTGAATTGAAAGCAGCCGAGCCGATTAAGTTAGAGTTGCAGCAAGCTAGGATGGAAGCGCAGAACTTGATTGTAGCTAGGCAAGAACTTATTTCTAGAGTTCAACATATGACCCAGGATCTTCAGAGGGCACATGCGAACGTGCAGCAGGTTCCAGTTTTGATGTCGGAACTTGAGACTTTGAGGCAGGAATATCAGCATTGTAGGTGAGTAATCTGTATAGAATTTACCTTTTAGAAGGAATTTGTAGGATTTCACATAAAGTATTTCCTGATCACGGGGGTTGTTTAGAAAGAAAATAGAAGATACATTCTGGTGGCTAGGGTTTCAAAGAAAGGATGTTGGGTGGATATGGAAAATTATTTTGGGCTGGTTTTTAAACTAAGGCTCATTTCATTTTGATTGAGCTAATGAAAAAAGAAAAGAAAATGAAACATAGGTTGGGTTTGTGGATGGGTTATCTTCCATTTGAAATGATGAGAAAGTTTGCCGAGCAGCTTTGTTCATCGTTGTTCATCAGCCACCATTTTCAGCCGCGGACAACTGCTGTATGTCGTCAGCCACCGAAAAAATAACTCCTTTTCTATTTTCACCCATTTTGTGGTCTTTTTGTATCCACACCTTGAGGACAAGGTGTGTTTTAGGGTCAGGTAATGATAGGATTGCTTTTAGGAATATTATAGAGATATATGGTCAATTAGTTGAGAGTTAGTTAGAGTATCTTGGTTATAATAAGAGAGAATTATAATGGAGAAGGTAAGCAATATTTTGGTAGATGGTTTAAGGCTTGAGAGAGGTTATCAAGTAATGAAGGTTCCAAGTACCTACAACTACATGGTTTATCTTGTAAGCTCTTTTCATTTTATATTTCAATATAGATTGGTTCTCTTCTTATGATAATCCCATCAAGGAGAACCTGACAGACGAAAAACATAACCTTTTTTTGGGATTTTCACCCTCCATAAAGAAGCAAATGCATAATCATCAGGAAAGAAGAGGGAGATTCACTAGACACTGAAAAAGGAACGAAATTCAACCCGTTTGAAGGAGTCAAGGACTAGGTTTCAAGTTTTCAACAACAAGCATCCCTATGACTAGGAACGCAAGAAAAGTCCCCTAGTATAGCCACTAAATCAATAAAATCCGATGCTCTTTGTTAGCAAGCAAGCTGGTTGAAACCTAAGAGTAGTGAAGAATGTCATCCAGAGAGGCCTAGAACATCCACAACTTTGCGACTTTTTATACTATATAAATGGAAAAGAGGCCTACTTAAGTTAGTGTTCACGTAGGATGCCCTATTGGATTCAATCTAATTCATTCTTTTTTTGTCTTCAAGGGGTGGCACAGTGGTTGAAGACTTGGACTTTGAGGGTATGCTCCCTTCAAGGTCCTGGGTTCGAGACTCACCTGTGACATTACTCTTTCGATGTCTCCATTGCCTGGCCTAGGGACGGACGTGGTTACTTTGTTTCAAAAAAAAAAAAAAAAAAAATCTAATTCATCCTTTCAGTTTCCTTGTACTTTTAATTAGACCCCTGGCTTGTGGTTATAGATGCTGCCCTAGCTTGACCTGTTTCCATAGCCTTTTCTACGAGGCTTACATGTTGTGTTTATAAATGTTAAGGTACCTGGTGAATATTGTTCAGAAATTTACTGTAGTTCATTACTATGATTCAAACACAGCTCCTCTTACCCCAACGGAAAAACCCCTCTATTTCCTTCCTTTCCTTAAGTTCAACCGTATGGTCTATCCTTTATTGGACTGTTGTTTGATCCTAATCCGTGTTAAGGCTCAAGGTGGACTAAGTGCAATAGTCTTTTGAGCGTAAGACAAAAAATGGTTTTTTTTTTGTACGGTGCAGTATAGATAAAAAAAACAGAAATATATTTGCAGAAGTACATATACATATAAATAAACATCCATTAAATTAAATGATTTATGATTAAAAAAAAGGATATTATAAAATTTTCTCAAGGTAAACTTGGTTTAAATTTTCTATTCTTAATAGAAAGATATGGGGAGACCTAGAAATGGTGTATGGGGAGTATGAGAAAAAAGAAAACCCCAAAACACGAGGGATTTTTTTGAAAAATAGTATAGGATTTTGCATTTAGAGTTACGGGATTAAAAAATAATAAGTAACAAAGCTCTCAAGGTACTGGGTTTGCACCGTAAGGGGTTCAATGGAAGGTGCATGCTTAATGCATGCCTTAAGACTTAAGAGCACCTCGCATTGATCCTAATGTGCTTCAAGGCTTCTTTTTCTTTTTCTTTTTTTTTCTTCTTTTTTATTGGGTTAGATTCCTTGCTTGGAAATTGCTTGACCTAGTAATTGACCTTGCAGGGGGGCCTATGACTATGAGAAAAAATTATACAGTGATCATCTTGAATCACTTCAAGTGATGGAAAAGAATTATATCACTATGGCCAGGGAGCTGGAGAAGCTTAGGGCAGAGTTGGCAAACGCTGCTAGTTTAGAAAGAAGACATGGTATTCTTCCTGACCTTTGTTCATACTTTCTGTTGGGGGTATCTTCTACACATCTTGAATTTACCTTTATCTATTACTTTGGTGACTGTACGTAGGTGGGCCTTATGGCACTGCCCAAAACAATGAGACAGAAGCTTCGGGGCATCCAGCCGGACAAAGTACTTATAAGGACGGCTATGGTGTTGGCCAGGTTTGTCATATTCACATATTCCACTTTCTGGTTTTATGAGGACTAAGTGTATATAGACTCTTAGTTCCTTTGGTTTAATCTCTAGTAAATCCTTTTCCTCTCGCTTGCTTTATTGCCCTTCCATTTCACTAAGGCCAGTTTTTCTACTGGCTGGTTTCCCATGTAATGAACACCTTCAACTGTTTGCAGGGCTCCTCTTCTATAGTTTTTGGGTCCCATGCTTTGTTTCAACGTGTCATGAGATCTAGACCATAAGATTTGGATCACATTTTAGGGAGACATCACTTTACCGTATAGATTTGGTTAGCTTGGCCTCAAAAAGAGGACTGTTCATCCGTCCTCAAGGAGTGGCACAGTAGTTAAAGACTTGGGCTTTGAAAGTATGCTCCCTTCAAAGTCCTAGGTTCGAGACTCACCTGTGACATTATTACTCTCTCGATGTCTTCGGTGCCTGGTCTAGAGACGGGCGTGGTTACCCTTGTTTCAAAAAAAAAAAAAAGAGGATTGTTCATCCACTACTAATTATTTTACAATCTATATTTAGTTTTTGTTCTTAACCATTGGAGCATCCTTTGATAATTTTATCTCTGTTTCATTTGTGCTTGTGTTTTTCACTGCCAAGTTTTTTTGCACTGAAAAAGATTATGAAAAAACATAAAGGAAAACTGGTAAGATTAGTCGAAGGTAGAAAATAATCACAAATATGGTCACTTTTAAAAAATTAGCAATTATAATCTTAATACATGATACTGTATTAATGACTATTTATAATACAATATTAATGACTATTGATGCAAATACTTTAAAATTTGCTAACATTTGTAATTATTTTGTGATAAGAGTATTCCCGTACAATTTCCCAATCATAAATTCTGGACTTCAAAGCTTGGAAATTGCGGGAGTTGCAATGAAGTATTTTAAAAGCCTTTCAACTCGATTATAGTAACACCAACAACAAACTTGAATTTTCATATTTAACTTTTCCCGGATTTAGTTTTTAATTTTTATCCCGTGTTTGTTATCTAGAATGGACATGACTGGTCGTTTACACTTCAAATTCAGCATTTTGATTGAGTTTTATTTTCCTAACGATTTCTACTCACTGAAACTGTGCATCAGGGACGTGGCCAGCAGCCTGCTACTGCAGGTGGTGCATCCAGTGCAGGTGCAACTGCATATACAGGACCTCAAACTGGCTCGACTGCAACACGACCCAACTACGATGCTGCTAGGGGTTCCCAAAGAGGACCGGGTTATGAAGAACCAAGAGGATCCATTTATGAATCACAGAGACCTGGTTATGATGGACAGAGAGGACCAGGTTACAATGTGACTGGGTTACCTACTTATGATGCAACTAGAGGAGCTGGCTATGATGCTCAATCCAGAGGCGTTGCAGGACATGCTTTGCCCGGAAACACCGCTCCTTATGACTCTTCCACACCACCTGGTCGTGGTGGTGGCTACGAAGCACCAGCTCGAGGTGGAGGAAATCCTGGTCGGAGATGAGCCATAGGTACCATTCAAGACAATCCTATGTTACTGAATTTTGCTTATCCAAGTTGTCATATGTTGTTCCGTTCCCCCAAATTTTCTAAGCCTCTAGTTTTGCTTTGTTCCTCTGACAACATTGATGGAATATTCATTCTCAAATTGCAGTTACAAAACTTTGAATCAATTAGTGTACAACTTAAAATTAACATCAAAGTCAAAATCACATTTTGTTCAGTGCTTTATCATTTTCAGCTGTCTGATCAAGGAAGCTTCATACGATGATGAATTTAGAATCCAATGTCCTCAATCTCAAAAGCTAGTTTTCAGAAATAAGTATGTACATACTGAATCTAAAAGTCAATATAGGTGTGCATCAGGTGGAATGGCACATCAAACTTCTTTGCAATTCTTTGTATTATTGAGAGATTGAAATATAACCATTTTCTGCCTTTTGTTTAGTTCATTTTGTTAGTGGGATGTGATATTTGGTATTGGATTTCTTCATGAAAAGTTTATTAAGAGATTAGTCTATTTGAATCTATTCATATATCTTTAAATCCTTTTTAGAAGAGGTCGAGGGAAAGAAAACAATGTCAAAACAATGGGACCAGTATAATATATTAATCGATGCGACATCGTAAACTCTATTATATCTATCATTGATATAGTTTAAAATTTAAGATATTGGTCAAAATCTATTGCATACAAGTTAGGCATTCATTGCAATCTAGTTGGATAATTTATTGAAATTGAAAGAAAATAATCAAAAGGTCATGTTTTATTAAACATTTGGGGTATTTTTAATTGGTGTTATTAATTATTCATCATAAGAATACAAATTGTATTTAGTTTACAACTTGAATGACACCACAGCAACTAGCACAGTAGCTCATCTTTACCTACAAGTTTTGAGTTGGATTCTTCCACTTTAATAATCCATTTAGACCGCTTATTTAAATAAATTTAAACTTTGATAGAATTATATTATAATAGAGAAAGCCAAGCTGGATATGTCACTGAAGTTTGAACCACAAAGGTGTTGGATGTGGAATTGTAATAATTATTTTGAGTGATTATAAATAAAGAATTATTTTGAGTGATTAGAAAGTTGAATTTTAATAATACCTTATTTGAATATGGTTATTTGTAGGAGGTTGTAATTAATAACTCATTTAAATGTAGTTATTTGTTAGGAGTTACAATTAATAACTAATTTGGAAGATGGTTTTTGTAGATGGATTGCAGAAAATACATTGTTTGAATGTAGTTAGAAATGAATTATTATTTTTTAGATGTTAGAAATGAATATTTAGACTTGAATGACTAGAAATGAATAATTATTTTTGAGTGGCTAAAAATGAAGAATTAAAATTGACAGATTACAATAATTCGTTTGGATGTGATTTGAAGATGATTTGTTAATTACGTCAAACAAACACTCCCAACCTAATTAAAGTCACCCTAAGTTATTTTGTAAATTAATTCAACCATATTATATAGCAGCCTAACTGTCATGTCAATATTTTTAAAGCATTATTTTAAATTATTTTATGTATCAAGTCCATATCAGTCCCAAGAAAAATCTAAATGGAGCTTCTTTCAATTGAATTATCACAAAACCAAAAACCATTATATATATATATATACTGCCTTAATTATCTTTAATAACAATTAATAACTTATTTTACTTTTTGACTCAGTCAATTCACCTCCCTATTAAAAAGGGTAGTTAAAACTAGAAGACTTGGCTAGCCTATTAATAAGGGGAAGTATGGCAAAAGCTACAATGCCATCCCCTCCTAACATTTCATAAACAATGAGAGTTTCTTGGGATTAAAAGACCAAGTCTTTGAATCAACTACATTGATTTCCCATTTGACCATCTTCAAAGGAGAAATCTTTGAACTTCCATTGTTTTTATGTTCAAGAGCTTCAAGGAACCCATCCATCAACCAAAAAAGTAACAAATAGCACGACTCCATTTATAGATCACTCTTCTAAAAATATTAGACTTCTTTTGTTGTAAAGTATACAAAATCATCCTAAATTTCAAAAGCTTTAATTGCGAGAAAAATGTCGATAGACGAAGTACAATGTGAGATATATCTTGTCTTAGACAACGTTAAAACAAATGTCTCACAATCTACTATTCTATATAGTCATTTTATTAAATAATTTGATTTTGCGATCTTCTTTCCATGTACCCTTTCCATTACAAAATCATTTTTTCTGTCCACATGTAATTAAGCTAACAATCATAGCCTAAAACCAAAACCCAAGAGGAAAAATACTATCAACCCACCATTCATCATTTACTCCTCTTCAAATTCTCTCACACCTTATATTATAAATTGTTTTCCCCATCTTGATTTCAACTTCCCCATCTCTTTCTTTCCCCCATGAAATTCCATGGCAATGAGTTTCCCTTAGGGAAAAACTACACCCTCCAAAAAATATTTGCCCTAGTCTTTGTTCTTGTGATTCTCACAGTCATTCCCCTCATATACAACCTTGTAAACTACTCTTTGTTTTTCCTCAAGAATAATGACTCAGCCAAAATAACCCCTTCTAATTCATACTCAAGTGATCAAAATGAAACATTTTCAAATTACCAACAAGATTTAGAAGAAGATCAAGAATGTGACATTTTCAGAGGTGAATGGATTCCAAATCCCAATGCTCCTTATTACACAAAATCATCTTGTTGGGCAATTCATGAGCACCAAAATTGTATCAAATATGGAAGGCCTGATGAAGGCTTCATGAAATGGAGATGGAAGCCTCATGGATGTGACCTTCCCATTTTCAATCCTTTTCAGTTTCTTGAGATAATGAGAGATAAATCTTTGGCTTTTGTTGGTGACTCTGTTGGAAGAAACCAAATGCAGTCCTTGATTTGCCTTCTTTCAAGGGTAAGTTTTCCTTTCTAGCTTTTTTTTTTTTTTTTTTGTTACATTAGGATAATATTTGAAATTGTGGGATTCGAACCTACAACTTTTAAGATTTTAGTATGTTTTAACTTTCTAACTCGTTAGAATCAAGAATGCTTTTTTTTTTTTTTTTTTCTCTACATTTTTATATGTGATTGAAAAGATTGAACTTTTAACTTTAGGAACAATATAAGTGTGTTGATTCTTTTGATTTTTTGCTCGAGGGCTACTTTTAGGTTGAGTTAGCAATATAGATCTTAACCATTGAATTAATTAGATTGAATTTAGATTGGTTGGTTGATATATTTAAATTTACTCTAATTAATTCAACTTTTAACTTTAGGAAGGTGGGTTATTCTCTTCATTTTTTGACCATTGGGTTACTTCCATGTCGAGTTAGCGGTATAAATGTCTAAACCATTAAATTAATTAGGTTGGAGTTGTTTTTTATTATTATTTTTTTTAATTCAAATATCGGATCTTTTTATGGTTGTTAAGTCTATTTTTTGCTTTTCTTCATATGGAATTTTGGTATATATTCCTTTTTTCTAAAATAGCTTTAGTAATGTGAGTGTTGTGCCTAAAAGGTCAATGATTTAATGTCAATAAAAAATGTAGTTGAAAATAAAAATTGGTATATTGATTTAAGTTTTAATGGATGGAAATTAAATTCTAATATAGAGTTAGACATTGTTTGATAATGATATTGTACTTGTTTTGTCTTTTAAAATATTTTTAGTATAATTAAAAAGTATGAAAATTGGCTAGATTATCTTCCATTATTTATCTCTTTGTATGTGTGTGTATGATTTGGAAAAAGCATATACACCAAAATTTTAAATTTTAAAAGTAAAATGATTAAATCAACTCTTAATGGATCAATTTCAGTGATCTAATCTAACTTTGTGAAAGCATCTTTGTGACTAAAAAGATTGGAAAGTAATCTAACTGATAAAAGTTCACTTTTTAAAAGATTAAGATAAGTATATATAAAGTCAATTGTTGAGTTATTTTGGAATTTAATACCATTCTCGAAGCCTTTCTTCTTTTCTTTACTTTTCACAAGTTTTTCAAAATTATTTTGGAATCTACAATTTTCGAGTTCTTTCTTCTTTCTCTTACTTTTCACAAGTTTTTCTTATCAACTTTTAAAAAAAGTTATTTTAAAAACTTCATAATAGTGTATTAAATGTCAAAATATATGATCTCCAAAATATAGTTCTTCAGACTTGTCCAATTTTTGTACAGATATAAGTGTCTTGAATGTATAGATAAGTCAAGTATTAAGTCAAAAATACTATTTTATAAGTGGATGAACCCGATTTTGAAGTTTTAATATTTTAATATAATAATAATAATAATAATAATAATAGTAATAATAATAATAGAACAAAAGGGCTAAGGGAATCTTAGCCCTTGGATGAACCCGATTTTGAAGTTTTAATATTTTAATATAATAATAATAATAATAATAATAATAATAATAATAATAATAATAATAATAATAATAGAACAAAAGGGCTAAGGGAATCTTAGCCCTTGAAACAAGCCCACAAGTTTGTATTATAGTTGCACACAACACTAGACCAAAAAAACAACCATGCATGTGATTGTGAATTA
>JBBMKA010067857.1:0-16291 GCA_037833695.1 Sechiopsis laciniata | reverse complement strand
ATTATTTGTTAACTTTTTTAATTTAAATTTAATTAACTAAAAAAAATTGTAAAAAAAATTTCATAACTTTTCTTACAATAATCTGCACTCCAAACACCGTTTATCATAACCCTTCTTATAATAACATGCACCTCAAACACTCTTTATTATAACCTACCATTTATCATAACCCTTCGTCTACAACTACATAATCGGTGCCTCAAACGCACCTTATTTTCAAAGGGTTGGTTTTTGCAACACTTATTTTGTCTCTCTCTATTTTTTTTCTTTAGTATTGGTAAATGTTAAAAATGGATAGTGATAAACTTACCTACATTCGTGAAAACTTAGAGAAAAAAAATTAAAAGGTCATTTGCAAAGGAAATTCTAATTTTCCCTCTAAATTTCTTAAAAAAATTGTTTGAAACTTTCTTCTTCTTATTTTGAAGTACCACATCCTGGTCCATCTACTATATGTTTTGTTTGATTTCGATTCGTCTATTATAAAATGTCCAATTTTAATATAAAAATGATGGATCGACAAACAAAAAAAGATGAATGCTAAAATAAACCAAATGAGTAAGAAGTTAAAGCTTGAAAGAAAACTCTCGATTTAAACATTTACAATTTAAGGGTTGTTTAGGACCCCGGGTCAAATTGGGGATAGATAATCATTTTTATATTTATATTTGGGTTACCAATAATCATTCTTCCATGATTATATCATTCAATCCGATTATAATCTCATCCTTCACAATCAACTTTCATTCTTATAACCATCCGCCATTTTCCGTTAATAATATTGTGATCTCTCCATAATGATTTTATGTACCAAAAACATAAGTAATAATTTTCTATAATAATTCATTGCACCTTAAACATAAATTATAGTTGATCCTCCTAGATAATCATTTCATTAACTTTATATACAGAAATCATTTCATGTTAATCCATTCTACCAATAATTATTCTATTCTCCTTATTTCAGACACTTTTTAACACAAACACAAGAATAGAGTAAAATAAAATCTGCATACTAATAAAAAAAATTTCTTCTATATAATTTATTCAATCAACTAGTATACATATATAATACACAATTGACCTCACTGGTAAAGTTTTTCCTACTCTATTATTAGAAGGTACACCCAAACCTTTTGTAGTGGCATTAATTTGAAAAGTTAGAGAGAAGTATTATTTTGTAAACATCCTAATTTGAAAAAGGGACATAAATTATTTTGGTAAAATATAAGTTTGATTTGGGGGAAAAGATAAAGAAATAACTTAGAAATAAATAATTCATCTGATCTATAGTTGGTGGACGGATAAGACAATAGGGGAGGGAAAAAGATAAGAGGGTCTTTAATCTTTCATTTCAATGAAAAAGAAGAGATGGGAAAAAAGATACCACATGTTCCTTCTTCTATGAAATAATATATTTTCATCTGAAAAAAAAAAAAAAAAAAACATTGACTCCATTTTGATAGAAATGGAAA
Organism: Sechiopsis laciniata; assembly: GCA_037833695.1. Classification (NCBI taxonomy): domain Eukaryota; kingdom Viridiplantae; phylum Streptophyta; class Magnoliopsida; order Cucurbitales; family Cucurbitaceae; genus Sechiopsis; species Sechiopsis laciniata. The sequence continues at coordinate 14,816 of JBBMKA010067857.1, read as the reverse complement.
TTTCCCCCAATTGTACCTAATTTTGTTTTGCAGTGAATGTACTAACTTTCATATGATAATTGTTAGAGAATTCAATAAAAAAGACCTTTAAAAACTAATGTTTTTGTGGTTGAGGATGCTTTATGTAATATTTTTTTAGTAAGAGTTTTTTCGAAGAAATATACGATAACATTAGCAGAAAGCAAAGGATAGTTGTATGCAAGGAACATACACCAAACCAAGAGTCTCTTACAAAAAAGTCAACCAATTTAAAGCGATTGTGGCAATATCATAGCTACGAAAAAAAGAAGATTTACTACACTAAGAAGCAACCAAAACAATAACTGAGTCCCATAAAACCAAAAAAGACTTATTAAGTGGTTGACGTTGAAAAGTCTCGCATTGCGCTCCTTCCAAATGACCCAAAGAAGAGCCGCCAAAATTGCATATTGAAGCATTACTTTTCTTTTGGTTAATAGCTTGAACATCAACCTTCTCTCTGGTAAAATCTTCAACCTGCTGGAAGTTACCAGGAAGAAAATAAGGAGGAAGCTTATGACAGAAAGGGTGCAAAAAATCACACCTAATAAATAAATGATCTAAGGTTTCCGCACTATTTTTGCAAAGAGAGCACCAGCTTGGTTGAATGGCTAGCGAAGGGTTTCTACGTTGCATCATGTCAAAAGTATTTGTGCCTCTGTTGAAACATGTCCATAAGAAAACCTTCACATTTTTAGGAATAATGGATCACCAAAAATTAGTCGAAAGAGGGGAAGGCACCTCTGAAGGAGAATAAAGCATCGCTTTAAGGGATGCAACAGAGAAAGAGCTCTCCAGAGAATCCCAACACATAACATCATTCATAGCAAACAGGGGGCAGACCCACAAGGCATTCGACACATTTCATATATGAACTTCACACTCAAATAGAGGACGTGAGGGGTATAAGTTCCATTGATCATCGGCAGAATTCCATGCTTCACGAACCATAGTCATTTTATGGGTAGATAAAGCAAAGAAACAGGCCTGACTATAGCAAAAAGGGCTGCCCAGACACCATCTATTGAACCAAAAGCTTACAGATGCACCATTGTTGATTTTTCAGCGAATTTTACTAGTCATAGTATCAATTTGAGAAGTGATGGATAGCCAGGGGGAACGATAACTCTTATATCTACAAATAGATGGAATTTGGCCAATATGCAAAGGACGATATTTAGCACAAATCACCTTCCTCCAAAGGGTTCTAGGTTCGGAAAAGAAACGCCAACACCACTTTCCCAATAAGGCCAGATTGAAAGGCTCCAATTTGTTGATACCCAAACCACATTTAATTTTAGGCAAAGTAACCAAATCCCATCTCACCAAGTTATTACCAGTCGAGCTGACCGATTCATGAGACCCTTTCATAAGAATTTACGCATTCTTTGCTCAATCTTGCCATAAATCGCTTTAGGAGCCTTAAAAACTGACAACAAGTAAGTGGGCAAATTGCTAAGAACAGACTGAATAAGCATTAAACGGCCACCTTTAGAAAGGAATCTATATTGCCAAGCATCGAACTTTCTGTCAATTTTTTCAATAATAGGCTCCCAAAAAGCCAAACTTCTTGGATTACCTTCAAGGGGCATACCAAGATAAGAAAAAGGTAAGTTCTCCAAAGGGCAGCCTCAAAGATCCTTTGCCTCAACTTACTTGGATTGGCTAAGATTGATCCCCGAAATGGATGACTTATGCAGGTATTTTTAGTAAGAGTTAGGTTCTTTATAATCGTCCTACTTTATATCGCAAGATATTTCAATGTATGTGAGGGTTGACTCCGCTCTTCTTTTTATTATTGGGTACACACTAATAAAAAGAAGATATAATTTTAATGACATTATAATTTTGATTCTCCTCTTCTTTTGATGATCCTAATAATATTGTTGGTCTATTGTTTTTAATGACAATTTTTTAGTTAATCATTTTAGAAGATATCATTTTAGGATAATCTATCTTTTTTTAAGAATAGGATAACCTATCTTTATAATTTTTATTACATTTTAAGGTTTTCTAAAATCTTATTTGATAAACCCAAAATTACTCAATAAAGGGTATGCTAAATACACTTTTTTTTTAGTTCGATATTAAATACACTTTGAATTGTTTTTAATGTGTTCATAGAAAAATAGTTTTGTTCAATAAATTTACCAGTTATTCCAAACCCACTATTAATAATAAAAAGAAAAATCACATTTCTTTGTTTTCTTTTTCTGCACTGAAAAAAAATATATTCAAGTTTCTTTAGTCCAACTTAAAAAACATCTGGAAATTCTTGTCAAATTATGAAGCAATAAAAGTAGTTTCTAAAAATTGGCTAAAATTTTATGGTTGTTTTGCATAAATGATAAATTAAAATAACTGTAAAATTAACAAGTCAATTAACAACCACAATTCACTGATAAGAGCACTTAGTTAACCAAATCAACCTATATCTAATGACTAATAAATTATAAGCTTGAATATCCTGCTAGAATTAAAAAATGGACAACCACGGACAAAATAATGATATCACTATTTTGTAAAGATAAAAGTTGAAAACTGATCAATTTAGGTCACCCAAATTGACCAAAATTATTTGAACGAACTGCATTTGTTTTCTGCAAATTTTTTTTTTTAACAGGTAAATTTCTTCAATTTTTGTTGAATGAGTCATAAATTATTTCCTACGCTTAAAGCGGGGCAACACGAGTCACAAATTATCACGTCAGTAAGAAAAATTAATAACAAAATTATAAAAGTTAAAGAATATCAAAAGAAAAATGAAAATTAAAGTGAAAAATATATTAAGATCCCATTAAAATTGGGCAAAGTACAAAAAAAAAAAAAAACCTAATAATGTGATAAAAAAAAGGGGGTGAAATCGTCAATAGAAACCCCAAAAAATCAAAAAATCAGAATGAAAATACCTTAAAGTCAAGGTTCAGACATTAAAAATAAAAATAAAAGTGTGTGCCCAACAAAAAATTAAAAAATAATAACAATAAAACTATGAATAACACAATTTTAAATTAAATTTGTGCCTTGGAAAAAAAATTCACGTGGATAATGACTTCAAATAGTATAGCAAATAATTTTCAATTTATGCCACTAACATTCTTTAGTTAGTAAGTCCTTCAATAAGTATAAATTTTTTGTCACCTAAAGCAAACTTTTTTTTTTTTTTTTGAAATTACTAAATCTTTTGAAGATATATGAAATTAACGATTTCAAGTGACGTATTAGAAACGTATGGACATTCCTCTTGAAATCTACCTTTTTTATAAATATTTAGAAGAGTTTCTAATTTTTAAATGTGGGATAATAGTGTAAATGATCATCCTTAAAATCTAAACGACACTCACACGAATACAACATATAGGTTTATTTCATGTGTCAAATTGTTTTAGAAATTACATGTGAATAATTAATTATATATAAGTTTTCTTCAAATCTGTTATTAGATGAATTACACATCATTAGCCTATTTGGTGATTAATGCAACTTGGGTTAATATTGGGAGTTAGTTAACTAACCATGTGAGTTGTGTAAACATGTGTCATATATAAAACACATTTAAATTATCTTCTTCCTTGAGAGAGAGTTTAGAAATCCTAACCACCTTATGAGCCCTTGTACAAATTATGACAATGACATTTATGAATGAACACGTAGTGGAGTAGGTACGTTCCCGAATCACTTAAATTCGGTTGTCTCTTCTCCTTATCCTTCTTGTATTTGTGTATGATTTCATCTCTATTTAGTTCAATTTGGTTTAGATCTATCATTTGCACTTTGATTTAAAATATAGATCTAACATTTTTGCTAGAGTTTGTGTTCAAGTATTCTGCTATGATTACATTTTAGATCCATTGATTCTGTCGTATCTCTACATTTGAGTTCAATTTATTTTTGAAATCCTTCATATGATGAAATCGTTCTTTTCTACATCTAGAATTTTAAAATTGGTTGCGATTTTATAGCTCAAGTTGTGATTGAAGTCTATTTGTGTTTGGTTTCTGAGATTCACTTAAGACGATGATCGAGTGGAGTCCGATGTAGGCTTAAACTTCTGATTTATTGGTAATTTCTGATTTCCGATGTTTTGGCGATGCCGATTTGCAGAAATCGGAAATTAAAAAAAAAAAAAAAAATATCAATTGAGTCTTAGAGGAGATTCAATCGGCAAGGGAATTGGAAGTCGACATCTGTTTTGAGTTTACGATTAACGAAATCGGCAACTAATTGGGCGTTTATTTCATATTTTCGCCGATTGAAAAATTCGGGTGGAATAATTTTGACGGCAATTCTGATACGTTCAATTGTGGCAATTCTAATTGAGTTGCAATTTGTGTTTTGGCATTTTGTGATGGTTTATTTAGCAGCTAATGTGTGCAGTTCAATTGGGCTTTTTAGAAATTGAATTTTTTAAATCAATTTGAAGTTAGTGTTTCAGCGAGCATTTAGTGCAACTTGTGAATTTATTTTCATATGCGTGGGCAAATTGACTTTGCAATTCACATTCAGTATAATCATTTCATTTGCAAAATGGTAAATAAGGAAATGTGGTGCTATGTGGCTTCTCTCGACTGTTGTGAACAAGTTCACCCAGTGGTCTTGAGTTCAATCCTTCCAAATGGAAGTTTTATTGGTATTTTATTTCTGAATTTTGCTAAGTAGCAATTGTGTTTCTTTTTTTCCTTTGTGAAAATTGCCAATCATTATTGCTTTGTTGAATTTGAGTAGGAAATTGATTTGGTATGCTGGAATTTGTTTAATGGTACTACCACTTAGAAATATTTTGAGCTGGAAATTATTGAAGCATGCTAAATTAAATTGGTGATTAAGATTGTAGCTAGAAATTTGTTGAGGATTGTTTGTTTTAATTGCAAGCTGATTTCTGTCATGAGCATGCCATTGTTGTGAAGATTTTGAGAATTGATTTGAAATTTTGAGACTGATATTATTGTGATAGCTGCTTTGTGACCTTTGGGTAATTCTAATTTGTTGAAATTGATTTGTATGATGGAATTTGTTTAATGGTACTGCCACTTAGAAATATTTTGAGCTACTGAAGCATGCTAAATTTTCGATTCTATGCTATAAATTGGTGATTAAGATTGTAGCTAGAAATTTGTTCATGATTGTTTGTTTTAATCACAAGCTGATTTCTGTTATGAGCATGCCATTGTTGTGAAGATTTTGAAAATTGATTTGAAATTTTGAGACTGATATTATTGTGATAGTTGCTTTGTGATCTGTTTGGGTAATTTTGATTTGTTGAAATTGTTGTTTTCTAGGTCGAGGCTTGCATCCTCTGAATACTCTGCTTTTTTTATTTGTGATCATCTGAATATGTCGGCGAAATTTGTCATTGATAAATTTGATGGGAAAGGAGACTTCAGTTTATGGAAGAGGAAGATGACAGCCTTGTTTTTTTTTTTTGAAACAAAGATGAAAGCCTTGTTAGCGCAACAGAAAGTTGCAAAAGCCTTAGATAATCCTCCTAAGGGCCTGCTACCATGATAGATGATGAGAAATTAGAGCCATGTGAAATTGCCTATAACACGATTATCCTGCATTTGGCTGACAATGTCTTAAGAAGGGTTGGTAACATAGATGATGTAGCCTCTTTGTGTTCCAAACTCGAAGAATTCTACATGTCTAAATCTCTATCTAAGAGGATTTATTTGAAGGAGATGCTATTTGGATTTAGGATGGATCCTTCTAAGGGTTTAGAGGAAAACATTGATACTTTCAACAGAATTTGTGAGAACCTGGCCAATTGTGGGGAGAAGCTCGATTCTGAGAATCAAGCTATCATTCTCCTCAATTCGTTATCCAAAAATTTCAAAGAGCTTAAATCAATCATTAAGTACGGCTAAGATACTTTGACACTAGACATTCTTTTGGATTATTTGAGATCTAGGGATTTGGAGATGAAAATTGAAAAGGACAATTTTGAGACCTTATTTGCGAAGATTAAGTCTTCTAAAGGCCAAGGAAATTTGTCAAGTAAATCGAGCTCTAATTCCTCAAAGGGAAAACAACCATTAGAGCAGAAGAAATTTACTTGCAATTACTGCAAGGAAGAAGGTCATACTAAATATGAATGTCCCATTCTGAAGAAGAAATGTAAGTTACCTGTTTGGATAGTTAATAATGATTCAGCTAACTTTCTCGAGAATTATGATTCAGGTGAGGTGCTCTTAGCCAAAAATTCTAAAAATTTGGACCTTTCTAGAAATTTATGGATCATGGGCTCTGATTGTTCTTTCCACATGTCCCCTTTTTAGCACAATTTTGAAAATTTAGAAATTCAGAAAAATGGCAAGGTTTTGTTGGCTAATAACCTTCAGCTTGAGATTAAGGGAGTAAGTTTTGTTCGGTTCAGCATGGATAACGGTTCTGTCAAATTACTAACAGATGTGAAATTTGTTCCAGGTCTTCAGCGACCTTATCTAGTTAGGTACTTTGGATGCTGCTGGTTATGACTACTCGTCTCGTAATGGCTTACTTCATGTGAGTAAGAATAATAAAATTAAGTTATTTGGAAAGCTGTCCAATGGTTTATACAGTTTGCAAGGCAAAGCTTTTCAGTGCGAGATTGATGTAGTATCTGATAATTTTGAGACTCCATTTGAAAATTTGAAAGGTTCTCTACTTGAAGTTAATTGTATTGTTGATAAGTAGTTGAATTTTGATATTGTGTCTTCTGAAATATGCTTGTCTGTAGATTCTGCTTATGCATCTGAAAATTCGTTTGTTGAGCCTTCAGTGCTTGTCAGTGACATTGCACATTCAGATCCTATCTTAGTTGCTCTTGAACCCAAGGTTGTTCCTGCTGGTTTAGAGTGCAACGTTCAGTTGTTAGATATGGAGTTGGCTCGTTTATTGAATTTTTCATGTAGGATGTTTGTGGTGAGACCTGAAATTTGTTTGCTTATTGTCTACTTTTGCTAGTTTGTGATTAAATCTGATTTAGAGGGTATTGTATACGTTCGTTCTGATGCAGATTCATTTGCTTTCGGTTACATACATGAAGAGGGGATAGATGTTCTTTCTCCGTTTGTGTTCTTGTATGTGTCCTCATTGTTGGGCTTTGATTGCATTAATCAGTGTTGGTTGCGATGTTTTGAGCAGTTTATCTCTTTCATGTTTGTCTACTCGTTTGCAAGAAATCTGTTTTGATTATGGCTTTGCAAGAGTTCGTTTTTCTCATTGTGTTTTTAGCAAGACTTCTAGTGCAAGTTGCATCATTTATTTTTTAGCCATTTGTAGATGATTTTTTGGTCTGGTTGTTTTATTGTGAAGTTTACAGATCTCTTGACTTGTTGTCATTTGAAGATTTCTTGGTTTATGAGTTTGATATGGAAGAGGTTTGTTTATGTTTGTTTGGAATATTTGTTTGTGCTTTTGTTTCTTGCCATTCTGATAGCACAGTTTGTTAGTTTGTTCGGCAGTTACAAGGATTTGACATATGTTGGTGCAGCGTTCTGAGCATTCAAATTTCTGATTCAGGCTTTATTTTTTAGGGCCATTCTGGTTCTTAATGCATTTGTTTCTGGAGTTGATTCATTCATGATATGCTGACTCTAATTTATGCTGTTGATGTCGTTCTGAGAGGATATTTCCTCATTTGCTTGATTACATGCTACTTGGCAACATTTATTTTATGATGTCTGTTTTCAAAGATGTTCTTTTGAATACAGGTTCAGGTTGCCGTTGGTGGATTTAGTTCACCGTCCTGCTGAAGTTCTGAATTTTGAGATCTTGAAGACCACTGCTTTACTCGTGCTGAGCAAAGTTCTGATCCAGTTTTGTCTGGAATTCTGACATTCTAATTGCCATTTTGTTTTATGATATGTACTTCAAGAGAGTATTTTGTTATCAGGTGAATTACACATCATTAGCCCATTTGATGAGTTAATGTAACTTGGGTTAATATTGGGGGTTAGTTAACTAACCATGTGTCATATATAAATCACATTTGAGTTATCTTCTTCTTTGAGGGAGAGTTTAGAAACTCTAGCCCCCTTATGAGCTCTTGTACAAATCTATGGCAATGACATTTATGAGTGAACTCGATCAAGTTCGATCGATTCACATAGTGGAATAGGGACGTTCCCGAACCACTTAAATCTGGTGTGCTTTGTCTCTTCTTCTTATCCTTCTTTTATTTGTGTATGATTTTATCTCTATTTAGTTCAATTTGGTTTAGATCTATCATTTGCACTTTGATTTAAAATATAGATCTAGCATTTTTGCACTACAAAATCTATCTTGTAATTGCTAATATGATGTAAAGAATATAATTAATTATGTGCATTATGATTATGTTTGGCCAAGTTAGTGCAATTAAAAAAGTATTATGAAAAGTTTGAAGCAAGTTGTTTTAGTCATTTTCTCACATCAATTTAAATAGCTCGTAATCCAATTTTTTAGATATACAATTTGAAGGACATTCTAAATAACACACAATATAATGTATTACATTCATACGCTCAAGTTGTTTCAATTAAATTATTATTTATAATGAAACATAATTTTATATTTTTTTTCAAACCATAATTTAATACTTAACATATCTATTTCTCTTTTTTTTTAATTTTTTTTTCTTACCATTTTTTAAGTTGAATGTTCATGATTCTCAAAAAAAAAAAAAAAAAAAGTTGAATGTTCATGCCTCAAATCACATATCACATGTTACCTTTATTTTTAACACAACCCAAAATTTGAAAATAAAAATAAAAAACTTTTAAATACTTATTTTAGTTTTTGAAACTTAATTAGAATTTAAATATATTATCTCCAAAGTATTTATAAAATTCCCAACTACATTAAAATAAAGAGAAACTTATAAGATTAGTTAAATTTCGAAAATAATTACAAATATGATCATTTTAAAAAAAATAGCAATTATAACCATAGGTATTAATGGTAATATTGTATTAACAAAACATAATATTATATTAGTGAATTTTTATAATACAGTATTAAAAAGTATTAATAATTATAGATGCAAATATTTTTGCCAATATTTGTAATTAATGATTTTGTGAGAATAGTGTATCCCGTAACAATTTCCCTCAAATAAAATATTACTGATTTAAATTTCACTCCATAACGTTGTTTACTTATGCTTTATATATAAATATTTGGTTTCGTCATTTGGTGGTAATCCAATTTAACACTACCATTACAGATTCGATCAATCATTAGTTAAAAATAGATATGACCCATGATTTATGGTTATAAGTCTTCAATAAACTATCGCCAATACCTTAATTGTTGTAATGATCATCCCTTATATATCCATGATGCCTGATAATTAACAATATGAACTACAATTTGTTTGTATTTCATATATATGTGTGTGAATATGTAACAACCCTCTTTTGGTGGTCTTAATTAAAATGAAAGAATAAAGTTGAGTTGGGTATTTTGTGATTTTAAGAGTTGTGGCTAATTGGTGTTTAATTCAAAGTTGGAGGGACAAGTATGTCTTTTTTCCTTGACTTATAAAGAAATTTCATATCCCTAGGTCAAGTTGGTACTATTCACCAGCCTCTCCCTCCCTCTCTCATGTGTTTTCCAATCAGCTCGTCGTCATCGGAGTCGCGCCACCGTTCGTGGTCGTGGGTTCTGCATAGCTAGGTTCGCGTAGGCTGTCATCTTTGAGGGGGTTGAAGCTGCCGTCTGGTTTAGTGCCAAGAAGGAAGCACCGTCGTGGGTTTCGTTGCGTATCGCAGGTGCTCGAGTTCACTGTCGCGAGTAAGAGGGAACGGCAACGTCGTCGAGTTCGGTTCAACAGTGTTGCTGCATTGCCGAAGGTCGCAAGTTCGTGCTTGTGAGTCTTCGTCGCGGTTCGAGCTTAGCCACCATGCAAGACTTGTCGCCACCACCGTATCTCAGCCATCGTCGCCGAAGTTGTGGTGAGGTTCTCTCTCTTGTTTTAAGGTTTTAATAAGTGGGTTTTGTTGTTCCATGGAAGAAGAAGGTCGAAGGTGTGCTTTAAGTTGAAGAAGGGTGATGTTGGGTTGTGGTTAAGCTATTTTAAGTTGGGTTAGAGTAATTTAAATGAGGAATAGGGGCTGTTTGGTTTAGGTTCAAAGTTATTTAAATGTGGGATTACGCTTGTTTGGTTGCAAGTTTATTTATATTTAAAATATGGATAAAGTGTGTTTGGTTGCAAGGTTAATGCCATTCAAGTTATGGATTAAGTTATTTGGCTGTTAGTTTATGGCTATTTAAGTCATGGTTAAATAGTGTTTGGTTATGAGTTTAGGGAGTGTTTGGCTTAAAGGTTGTTTGGGTTTAAGTTTAATAGTGTTTGTGTTTGGGTTAAATGGAAAGTATTGGTTTTGACTTTTCTGTTGACCCGAGCTGTTTCTAGTCCTTCGAGCTGAGTTTAAGAGGCACGTGGAGCCGCTAGGACACGATTTTCGAGGTTATTCACTCTTTGATAAATTCGACTTTCTGAATTCGATTTCAATGGTCTGAGGTGCTAGTTTTGACCGGTTGGTTTGTTTTAGGGCTCGGAGTTGTGTTTTGCCATTTGGAGCATCCGTAGATTATATAGAGTTGTTTGGGAGATTCAACCGAGGTAAGGGACCAAGTCCCGTGGCTATTACATTTGTAAGATTGATTGTATTCACTTACTTGTTTGATGTGTCATACTCTGTGTTGTTTGTTGCTTGTATTGATTACACTGAGAGCATGCAATATATGATAGATATTATGTCTAGGGCAAACATGTAGAATATGTTGATTATCTGGATATGCACGAACTCGTATGTTGATTGACAGAGTCGGTCTTGCATGATAGTTCTTATGTCCCACTGGGGACTTGCATGATGTTTGATGCACGGATTGATGCTTTATTTGGACGCAAACGAGACACAGAGACCGGATAGAGGATGCTAGTAAGCGAACATGCATGGTTTGTGGCCAGAACGTTCTCGACGGGGGATTTGTGGTCCCTCGCCGTCGGGTTCCCGTGGATGATTGGTCGGCATTTTACTAGTAGCCTAGGGTGCTCTCCAGGTATATGGTTGTTTTTGTGGCCCTTTGGTGAGCGTGTTGGATCCACCTTCACCATGAGTATGAGACTTGTGGGATTTGTGGTCCCTTAGTTACCAGGCTTCTCTACTCGCAGGATCCCTCGGCCTGGTTTAGGTATCCCAGTTTGCCTTAGAGATTTGTGGTCTCTATTGGCTTTTAGGTCTTTTGTTTGTGGCTTTAGACTGCTCTACATGGCGTGGATCACGGACATGGTTCCTGACCCCCTTTTTCGTCCAGGAGCTCGGGTTTAGTGGACCCCTTGATTATGTTGCTTATCTTGCATGTTTGTGATGCTTTTGACCTGATGCATGTCTTTATCCCGAGTTGGGGAATCTTTACTGAGTTGCAAAACTCACCTTTTCCACTGTGGAATCCCACAGGTACTACGAGATCGTACTGAGATGGGTGATCGGATGAGCTGGTGACGACCGTGGGACCCGCTGCATTATATTTTGAGTCTTTTCTTAGTTTATTTCTTCAGCACGAATTTTAGGGACATGTTATGATTTACTTTTATCAGAACTTGTGTCATGTTTTTGAACTTATGGGTACCCACCATTACTGTTTTATGATTTTTGGATTTTCGTTGAACTTTTTATTATGATTGGACTTGATTTTCAGGTATTTGATTTTGAATGATGCATTCCCTGAATATCGATATTTTTCATGTATTTAATGTTAAAGACTTAGGTTTAGACCTCGATTGGGTAGGGTCCTTACAGAATATACACAAAAGCTAGAACCATGTTAACATCCCAGGCAAGTACTAGTCGTCTAAATTAAACTCATTCTTTCAAACTTTTCACCATATTTCATTATTATGCAAATTTGTAGGACTAAATTCTATATTTTTTTAAATAACTCTTATTTTTATAAGAACTAAATTTTAATTTCTTCGAACTACTCAGACTAAATTTATATTTTACCATTTAAATTATAATTATAAAAATTTAAAAGATGGGATAGATGTCGCATATTTTATCAAGGTTGCGTAATCCTGGAGATAAATGAGATGGGCTGCTTAATGATTTGAGAACGACATCCATGTTGAAAAAAAATACACTTAGTCTCTTGTTTCCTTTTTTTTAGTATTATCTTAAAAAATAATTAAATTAAATTTATAAAAAAATAAAAAAATAAAAAAATAAAATAAAAAAAAACTTTATCCTAATTAATTTAATAATCGTATCCTCCAATAATTCGACACCACAGAAAATATCATTACTTTAATTTGGATAGATCAGTAGTAATCAAACTCATTTTTCAAAAAAAAAAAAAAAAATAGCAACCAAACCCATCGTTGTAGATCTTACTTATCAAGCACGTTTCCAATTAATTTTAAGAAAGGTATAATAAATGCCAAGAAGAAGACAACTGAAACGATATCTTATATAATTTAATAATATAAAATTATAAATTCAAATTCTTCTTCCTTCAATATTGATGTAAGAAAAAAAAAGTATGATAAATAACAAACTTTATCATCTTATTTTATTTGTTTAGTAATTTAAAACATTTCCTCCACGCCAGCTTACGCGTATTTCGACTAATGTCACGGGACATATTGTCAGACTCCACAACATATGGTTGTTAAGGAAAATAGTTTTTAGATAAGTGACCACCATAAATTAAACTCATCATTTTAAATATCTCAAGACCATCATTGACCAATGAAGCTACTCCATGATAGTAACATTTCCTACATAATTAAAATTTTAGTGTTATTATTTTGTGGCCATCAATTTAATTAAACTATATTTTACTATATTATTTTGTTTTCCTAAAATTTTGAAATTTTTATAATGTTTTTCATTTCTTTACTATTTATAAAGAATTCCCTTAATTTTATCAATATGAAACCAAAGTTTTGATAATTTGAATAATATTTTAATTCAACAATATCTGTAAACATAATTTGAACAAGCTATGGATTACTGTGTAAAGAATTGTCAATAAAATGATGACGTGACTTCTTCTTTTAGTAATTTGACACATAAATTATTCAAATGAGACGTTTATCCAGTTATCTGCCTCATTTTCTAACCCCTCCCACTAACAATTAACTTTGTCCCCTATTTTGGCATGCCTTTCTAACGGTTCTAAATTCGCCGTAGCTTAAAAATTTATTTTTCAAATTGCTGTTTTATTTTCAATCCTACTATATATCTTAGTGTTATTATTTAGGGATGAATTACTAATGCAAAATTATAAAAGAGTAGAGCTCTAAATTTATATATCATAATATATATTTTAGAAAGAGACAAAAAAAAAATGTATATAAATGAAATATTTTGAGAGAAATAAATAGTTTAGAGGGTTATCATAATTTTTTTTAATTATCTAAAAATAAAATTAAAAAATAATAATTTTTTTAGTGAAATTTATCTTAGAGATAGAGAGATAATATCAAGAGAAAAATTGAATTTTTGAAAAGCTGACCTTCATAAATTCTTTTTAAAATATTTTTACGAATTTTATATTTTTAACAAAAATATTTAATTGAATTCAAAAAAATAAATGAAAAAAATATTTTTTTAGCAAAATTTTAAAAACATAGCTTCTAAAAAATTACTTTTTTTCGTCATATTTTTTTTAGTGAGATATATTTTATAGTGACATTCATAAGTTCTTTTAAAAAATTATTACGATTTTTATATTTTTAAACAATATATTTATTTAAATAATTTTTTAGCAAAATTTTAAAAAACTTACTTCTAAAAATTTACTTTTCTTCCACCTTTCCAAACTTTTTTATTTTCATAAAACTTATACAAGAGGAAAAGGTAGTTTATCTACAAAAGTTATATTTATTAGCTTAATACTTGAAAAACAAATATAAAAACTATCCATTAGAGTTTTCTTAGTTTAATAGACATCGAAGAGAATAACGCATTTAATATATGAATTCAACTAAATCCATTTTAAATTCAATTATAATATAAGATTGTTTTTTTTTTTTTTTGAAATTTTATTATTTTTTGTATGCTAAAAATTATTGGACAAGGAGTTTCTCCCTTTGATAGAGAGTTGTTTTTCTTTAATTTTTCTTTTATTTGACTACAACTTAAATTGTGGGTTGAGTTCAAGTTAATTTTTTTTTCTATTTTATTTGATTGATTAATTCAAGTGTGTGCTAGTAAAAAAAAAAAAAAACAATTAGAATATTCAAATCAACTATTAAGTATTCCTTAAAAAAATACTATTAAGTAAGGCCGTTGAAAAAGGATGAAAATTTAATTTTGTCATTAAGTTTTCTTATGAATTATTTTCTTCTTTATGAAATTAAATAAATAAATGCATGCAGTGTTTTGCGGAAGCGACAAATTCAACGATTCAAAAAAATATTCACGGTAGAGGACGTGTCAATGGCCCCACAACATAAATAAAATGACACGCGTCACGTGATGCATCCTCTCACCGCACCTCTCCCACGTGACACACTTACTAGACTGGTCAGTTTTTTCTTTCCTATTATTAAGAATGTACCCAAATTTCAGCCGTACACGTGGAACCACGTCTCAATCTTATTACGAAAAATAAATATTTTCTCTAAAAAAATTGTTTTCTCTGTTTTAACGGTTCACTTTTCTAAGTCTACATTTTTTTAAAAAAATAGGTTAAATTATACAAAATGCCCTTATACTATGAGGGTTGTGTCAAAAATACCTTTAGACTTTAAAAAGTTTCAAAAATATTCTTGAACTTTAAGAAAAGTTTCAAAAACACCCTTACCGTTAAATATGGATGAAAACCGT
>JBBMKA010067836.1:0-16295 GCA_037833695.1 Sechiopsis laciniata | reverse complement strand
GTCCACGATGCACACTCAGCTGCCACGTCACCATCTCGGGATTTTCTCGTTCAAACTTGTTTCGACCATAACTTCTTTGTTTCAACTCCGATTGAGTAATTCAACTTGCGTTGGAATCCTTGTTTCGAGCATTAGACTGTGAACATCTTAAAACATCAAAATCGTTAGTAAATAAGACCAAGTTTGTTATCATCAAAACATTAATTAATTAATTAATTAATTAATTTGAGATAGGGCCAAATAGCCAACATTTACATGCTTTATAGAATAGCATTAGTAATTTTTTCAATTAAAAAAAAAATAACTCTGCGATTAATCATCTTTTGAAAGACGAGAGTTGGCGCACAACGATATTAATTTATCCTTTGGAGCTGCCGCAGTCACTAAGGGTAATAAAGTCTTTTCATGAAATCATTACATGTTTTAGCGCATCTATAAAGGGTCATATCCCGTCGATCAAATTTACGCTTTCTTTGAATTTCTTAAATTTTTCATGTGAAACCCTAGCATTCGAAGCAATCAAACTTTTCTTGCGAGAAAATTTTCTATCTTAGTAATTGCAGGTACTAATGGCATCCAACAACACCATTATCACTTCACAAGTTCCAGAACTCACAGAAGAGCAAGCCGCTCTAGGGCAACTTGCTGTGCAAGAAATCGTGGAAGTTCAACCAAATCCAGAAATCACTATGGCAAAAATCACCGATTTAGGGCGAAAGGTCTGTGAAATTGTCGAGGAGGCAACCGAAGGGTCTATCTCTACTGTTGATAGATCAACGGTGAAAAGATAGGATGATCAAATTTCTACAAGCACCGACCCAGTCACTGTGGAAGTAAGGGCTGCTGAGGCCCTAGAAACGGAATTGACGGAAGAACAGGAGGCCGAAATGCTCAAAAAAGAAAAAGAATAAGCTACAAAAGCTACAAAAATCATAGTACTGTATGACAAAGAAGAAGAAAGAGATAGAAGAGCCATGAGTGAACAAGATGCTGCTCTAGCAAAGAGTCTAGAGGAGGCATAAACCCCACCTAAGGGCAAGAAGAAGGTGAGGAAGGTGATAAAAATCAAGCGATCATCTAGGAAGAAGAGAATAGGATCTGTGAGGACCTGCATTATGAAGCAAGAAGTGGATGTGCTACCCTCTGCAAGGTTAACATGAGCGGAAAAGGGTAAAGGCATTGCAAGTGCATCAACAGAAACCCAAACCCCATCAGCAAAAACAAGGAGGAGGTTGGGCAATATTTCCAGGACAGTAGAACTAGTAGATGCTGTAAAGAGCAAAGATTTGAAAATGCCATGTTAAGTCAGGAAATCTAAGATACCATCGCACAGAGAAGATAGGATAATTTCTGCAGGCCAAGTATCAACGCTAATCCTGGATGGGTACAGGAGTTCTACGGTAATGGAGTTGGGGACAATCGCTGCATCACGCGAGTGGCAGAAAAGAAAGTTCATTGCGATTCGAACGCCTGAAACGATTTATTCGGATTCCAAGGGTACGAAGAGGCCCATTATGACAGACTAATCAGAGCACCTACAAGCAAGGAACTAGAAGAATGCTTACGAATGGTGGACATACCTAAAACGCAGTGGGAAAAGAATAAGCCTTTCCAGCGCTTGAACCTGAACTAGGACACCACTAGAACAATTTTGTTAAGACTGGCATCATGGCAACAACGCATGACACTACTTTATCCCAGACGAGGATATTATTGATTTATGCTATTTGTGCAGGTCTAACAATTGATATAGGGCACATCATTGAAGATGAAGTAAAAAAGCAGACGGGGAACACTCACAAGAAGCTATTTTCCTGCACTCCATCACTGCACTCTGCCTACATCAAGGATTGAGGTGCAAACCTGAAGAGCAGACGCTGAAGGTCAAGGGAGTTTTCCAAATGGTAGTTAATAAAAGTAAAACAAGGAAACCCACAATCAAGGAGTTAACAATGCAGCTCAAGAGGACTATACACATGAAGGATCTGGTTGCCTCTATACCATCAATGTGACCACCAAGGCAGAAACAATCAGCACCGCATACACAATAGGAGACTTCTTCAGCAAGAAACTCAGTACCATCAGTTCCATAGCCATCCAAATTTCCTTCAAGCTCGAACACTGAAGATAAGCTGAAAAGTGAGGACACCCTGCCACAAAAGAGAAAGAAGAAGGGAGTAAGGAACGAGGCTGCAATAGACAAGCCAGTAACTAAAGAGTAGTGCTCTGACCCTGTTATCAATAATGAACAGGAAGCACAAGTGGTTGGTACGATAGAGGAATCTGAGCCAGCACCACAGCAACAACTTCTAGAATAGCCACCACCGTGCGATCTAGAAGGCACCAATATTCTAACACCATCACCAAGGGAAAGACAGCCAACGCCACCACCTGCTAATGAGGCTTGTACAACATAGCAGCAACCTCCAAGAAAGCAGACAGAAGTAGCACATGAGCCTATCGCTTTAGTAGACGACGCTCAATGTAGGAATCAAGAGTTCCAAAGCCAGGTGTTACACTTCATACGTCAAGCACGCACATCCTAGGCGTATATGTAAACATGGGATCGAAGCATCAGAAGAGAGCTCTAGAGAAGGAACCCACAGTTCATACTTCCACCCTTCCCAACCGAAATATACCACCAGTAGAGTCTGCCGAACCAAGCACAGAAAACACCGATTCAGCAAACTAAAGGAAGTACCTGTCTAAACTTGATAACACGCATTTAATTATGTTTATATTTGTGTCAAATTGATATAGATAAACTTAGATGTAAACATTAATTGAATTGTTGGATAAACATAATAACCGAACTATTTAAATGCTTCGCATTCCATAGGTTAACGGTTCAATTAAAATAAACTTAGGTATAATTACGGTATCAAGAGAACGAGTTTACTAGTGTAGCCCAGCATTAGTAATAGTAGATGCTATAAGTAGGAAGAGAGAATGAAAACTCTAAGGGATAAAATTGAAAGCTCAAAGCAAGGAAATTAAATTTAAGACTCAACTAAGTTTAGGAGAACTAAGCCTCACCTTCATTGAGGTCAGTGAAGATTTTAAGTTTGGGGGTGAGGGTAGCCCGAGGAGTGAAAGAGTTATTTTAGAAAAAAAAAATCTTATAAAATAAAGATCAAAACTTTTTTTAGCATGGATGCAAAATACAAGTGCGTATAAGCCATAAGATCTCTAATACTCCGCTATCCACCTTAGTGCAAGCTAAACCATCCTGTGCTCAAATGATATATTGAGAATTGCGAATTTCGATATGAGTGCGACCTAAGGAGGAATGCAGTAGCATACTCTGCGAAGGATTGATGGGACCTAACTAGCTACCTTGACTGGGAGTTTTGGGCAAACTTAGGGGAATCAAAGATTTGATAGACAAGTTTTGAGTTGTGATCTCCCCAGAGACCTCAGCGTCTCAAACGCCCATCAACGGCAGTTTCCTCTCTGAACAAGCACACTTTCTTCTTCGATTTCATGCACTTTATAGAGTCTAAGGTTTCGTATCAATCACGTTCAATCCTTGCCCCAACTCTTTTTCTATAATATTCGTTCAACAATTCTTTCCTTCTTGGTTCCCTTGATTTCGTAATTTGATTGCCATCCAGCTTTTCCTTTTCTGATCAGCTGACTCATTCATTCCAGTCTTTGTCCACGTCAGCAATGCTTTTTTTGCGATTTTAAAATACTTCAGCAAGCTTGGGAGTAATAATGTAGTTTCTGCACTTATACACATATTTTATATCTTAAAAACTGCTTATACTTAATTTCCATTATACGCAGGTGTTCTGCTAATATGCATAGAATATCGCGAATGTTCAAGTTAATATCCCTTTTTATGTTGTTGCTTGCTTGCTTACTTTTTGAGTATTTTGCAAGAGTTCAGAGGCATAAATAGTGCTATTATTTGGTGCTATAAGCTTCCCACCAAACTCCAGTATCTACTTGCATCCACACGTTCTCCTCCATCAAACTTTGAGAGTTTTGTATCTGGTTGCATTGGTATTGATACCGGGTTGCAATTTTCCATCTTATACTTCTTCAAGATCTCCTTTGCATATTGCTCATGTGATATAAAAATACTCGTCTCTCCTTGTTTAACTTCTAAATGGACGAAAAACTTCAACAAGTCTAAATCTGTCATCTCAAATTCTCGTGTCATTATGCCTTTAAACTCTTCTATCATCGTATCATTGTTACCCATAAATATGAAGTCATCGACATAAAGAACAACAAATATCACATTACCTCCACTCTGCTTTATGTAAAGTGCATGCTTGTAGGGATATTTCTTTTACCCGTTCTCCTTAAAATATGTATCGATGCGAGTATTCCAAGCTCGTGGTGCTTGCTTCAACAGTAAAACACTTTCTTCAATTTTAGCACATTTTTCTCTTTTCCAATTTTCAGGTACCCGAGTGGTTACTCGATATAGACTTCTTCTTCAAGCACACCGTTCAAGAATACTGACTTGACATCCATTTGAAAGATTAGCCATTTAAATTGAGCAGCTTAGAAAATTAGCAACTTGGTTGTCTCCATTCTTGCAATTGGAGCAGATACTTCGTCACGATCAATTCCTGCTTTCTACTTGTATCCCTCGCAACAAGTCGCACTTTGTATCGCTCTATCTTTCCTTGAGCATTCATCTTTTTCTTGAACACCCACTTCATACTAATCGGCTAACATATTTTCGATAATTCTCTCAGCTTCCATGTATTATTGCACTCTATCACATTAATGTCCTCATCCATGGGAGATTGCCACTTCTTGTCTCGCACTGCTTCTTCAAAGATAATATTTTTAGCACCTGCCAAACGACATACAAGATGTACCTCATTTGTCGCATCATACAAATCTTGAAAACTTTGCATTTTAGGTTGTTGTGGTTCATCTTCATCATTAGTAAATTTTAGAATTTGTTGATATACTCGTTGATGCAACGACTGATGATTCTCCAACTTTGATGCTAACTTCCATCGAATTGTTCTAGGCTCATTCGCTTTCTTCATTTATTCGAACATAGCGACTTACCATCACCTTCTTACTTGCTGGGTCAAGTAACTTGTACCCTTTTGTTTCTCATCATACCCAATAAAAATATACCTTTTACTTTTGTCCTCGAGCTTAGTTCTTCTTTGATCTGGTACGTGCATAAGCAACACTACCAAACACTTTGAGATGTAAAATTGTCAGCTTTTGTCTACTCCATGTCTCTTGTGGTGTTTGATCATCTAATTTCGTATGTGGACATCGATTTTACACATAGATGGCGCATCGCATAGCTTCAACCCAAAGTTCCTGGTGGTTATCAGTAAAGTCCAATGCGATTAATCTAAGAATTCTAAACTCAACCTAAGGCTAAGAATCAGTATCAGAATCTTTTTCGTGCAAGTATACTCGGTCATAACTGCAGCAAGTGTTAAGTATTTATTTGATCATTCTCTACAGGGATTGATGTCTAGACTTAGTTTTACTAATTTAAGAGTTGTGCACGAAATGTAAAAGAAAATGAGTTGGTGATTGTTTTGAGTTTTCAAGACACTAAATGCAAAGTAAATGACTAACAGTAAAATACGAATGCAGAAGATGCGAATCATGCAATGATGGTACCGTTGATTTCATGCTTCCCTATTCTAATGAGAACTTCCATGCTCATTGATTTATTGACAAAATCCAGCTTCTGTGGCGGTTCTTCTACTTGACTCCAGGCGATGCATGTAATAGTAGTGTTATTCCTAACCCTTCACAATCAAACCTATTGTAGCCTACTAAATCACCCCACAGTTCCTTCTTCCAAGTTCACTGAAGGTTAGCATACGTGGGTAGCTAATCAACGCATACTTAAAAGATGCAACAGTGTAAAATCTAACTACCTGCAATCCTAACATGCATTCTACATATGAATCTTACCGATGCTACTAAACTAAGTTAATATAGAAATGAGCACCATTAGATAATGTCAATTTATAAATGCCATTATAAAGTGTTCACTACAATTCTACACACTACTCCTAATTAGACAAATAAAACTAAGGAATTGGTGCGGCTGTTGAGATGTGCAGACTTCTTGTCATCAGATCCTACGAACACCACCAGTTGGATTCTGCATGGTCTTTTTCTCGTGTGTCTTAGCTTCTGGCCAATGACCAGCTCTCCGATTACAGTTTCTTGCCTTCTATAAATAGTGACGAATTGTTTGGCTAGCAAGTTCAGATGAGCTGGGAAATCTTCATTAATGTTGGAATCTCTTAATTATCGCTGACATTGATTGCTTGATTGATTTTCTGTTTCTTTCCTTGTTGACTTGATTCTTCAAACGTGACTGCTTTTGAATGCGTTATGTGCTTCTACCTTTTGGTGCTCACATAAAGTTCGTTTACGAGCATTCTCTTACCGCGCTCCTGCATTGTATATCGTCATTTAGCACAATTTATTCATTTTTTTTTAACTTTAAAACGCAATATTTTACCTTTTGTATACTGAATCATGGATGCATGAATTTTTTAACAGTTTTAATCGCAATTTGTTCATAACTATTCAATTATGTCCCCCGAACCTTAGAAAAATACAAATTAAAGTAGCCTAAGTTTTGCTCTATTTGGGAGCTATCAGTTCCTTTGGCATGTTTTTGCTTTTAAGCATTGCACGAACCATGTCAAGAATGGTCCAGTTTTTTCTCTCGCCTTATGCCTTGCTCCTCACAATACTACAAGAAAGCTGTCGAAGTATATTCAAACACCTCTATTGGATTCTACAACTTTGATGTATCTACTAGTTTTCTTCTCCACCTTCACTCTGAATTTTTTGAACGCTTCGAATGCCTTTGACTTTCCAAATATAAACCCAAGTTTTCGTCAGAAATCATCGATAAAGGAAACGAAATATCTTTTACAGCTAAAATATTTGGGAGTAGTTCGTCCACATATGTCGATATGAATCATCTTGAGCGGTTGCTTCGCCCGATATTCTGCTTTTTTTAAACGAGGTTCTAACATGCTTGCTGAGCACGCATTCTTCACAAAAATTTCTCCTTGTAGTCCATATTGGGTAGCCGATGCACCATATTCTTCTTCGCTAATTCTTCTAGTCCCCATGATGTAGGTGACCAAAGTGAAAATGCCAAAACGATGCCTTATCTTCTATATTGACTCACAAACATTTTTCTCGTATGCTTCTTAAATTCAGTCTATACATCTGATTTCTTCCATCTCCATTTGAGCTACCAATCGCTCTTTCTTGACCTTCAAATGTAGTAGCCTGTCTTTAAAAAATATCAAGTAACCCCTTCTCTGTGAGTTGCCCAAAACTCAAAATATTGATTTTGAGATCTGGTACATAATAATCATCTTAGATTGACCCTGTTAAGCCATCCTTTTACAAATAATAAATCTTACCTCGGCCTTTGACCACCACTTTTGATGCATCTCTAAAAGACACATAGCCTTCTTCAACCTTTTGCATCTCTTTGAAGAAATACTCTTGACCTTACATATGGTTGCTTTCCTTTGAGTCAGGGTACCACAAAGTGTCATTGTTGGCGCAGACTTCATTTTGCCCCATCAAGAGAAGACCTTCATTAGCTTCGCTTCGTCTTTTAATGCTAGGTTGGTTGTTTTTTCAATCCTTTTATCCGCCCGACAATCTTTTGTAAAATGCCTCACTTTTTCGCAATTATTACATTTGTCGGAGTTACAATCACTCATATTATGACCATACTTGTGACATTTTTGGCACTCAATATTGGATATATTCGATCAACCAATTCTTCCTCGACCGCGTCCTCTTCTACGCCAATTTAGTTGGTTCGACTGTCTCTTCTCCTTATAATATCCTTCATGACTGTCACTTTGACCACTGCGAACATTTCCACGACCTTCACGGCCATAGCCTTTACCCTAAATTTTTTAGAATAGAGTACCTTTTCGTCTTTTATTGACGCCTTGGCTTGAAGAACTTGCTCAAGAGTTTCTTCCTTCTTCTTGTTCTTACGTTGCTCGTGTGCCTCAAGAGAACTGGCAAGCTCGTGGACAGCGAGCGTGGAAGGTCCTTTGACTCATTTATAGCGCACACAACATTCTCGAAATAAAAAAGGGTGTGCCAAAAATAGCCTAAATCAACTTAAAGCAATCTTTTAAAAAAAAAAAAGCTCTCATACAAGTTGAAAGATATCTTGCAGCGTATTCACAATATATTTAAGAACATGAAATTTAGAAAACAATAACTAATTAATAGATCAAACTGATTAAAAAAAATAAATAGAAATTTTCACTTTAATTAATTTTGTACCAAAAGTTTTCATAAACAGTTCCACACTCTTCCGCTCTATTTTTTTTTTTTTTTTTGCTTTTGGTCAAATCATGATCCACCTCATCATATTTAAAAGAGACTTCCCATTTGATCAAACAAAAATAATAGTCTAAAATTAAATATCATATATGTTCATATAGTTATACAATCAATCTAGAAAAGCATATCACTGAGAGCTCAAGTCAATGAAACCAGGAAACTCCACCATCATAAGCTATCAAATTGCCGCCTTTTTTGCCTTGTACGCCTTTAATTTTCATCTCTTTCTATAGAGAAATTATTTAGATGTTGGAATAATGTGACAGAGAGCCCTATACACTTTGGTACCAAAGAGAATAAAAGTTGTATTTTAAAGAAACTAAGCTATATATTGTGACAGACAATAAATTTTCAACTTTCTAATATTGGTTCCTAAAAGAAAGGATAAGGGTTATAGCATAAATGAAGACCCAAATATAAGACGTATAACAAAGATGCACAATTTACACATTACATGGTTCACAATCAATTTCAATAGCGCATCTAAATAATGAAAATTCCTATTCACAAAGGAAATTTGTTGGCTTAAGAAATTTACCTTGTGACGGAGCGATACTGTGGAGCTTGAGACGATGAGAGAGTTGAAGAGCCCTAGAGATGATGGAGAGGCACTATTACCATGGAAGAAATTGTTGGAGATGATTGAGAAATCACTCAACTTACCAAAAATCGTTGAAGGTGAAGAAATAAGAAAAAAATCATTGAAGGTCGAGAAGAAATAGCGAACTTTAGGTTTTTTTATATATCGAAACCTAGGGCTTTTTGGTTTTAGCGTGCTAATTTAAGGTGAGTGTTATACTTGACATTTTTAACACATCAAATATAGACACCAAGCTGTGCGATTTAAGTTCGACTGTGTATAATATTCTATTATTGATTTAAGACTTGAGATGGTGGTCTGCGATTTCCTGATACGAATAAAACTAAGTAATAATGATTTCTAAGCTTAACCTATTCCTAAGTGTTGGCTCGGAATCGCTATGCACAACTATACACGGTCAGAAATGCAGCAAGTTATAAGTATGTATTTTATCGTTCTCCATAGGGATTGATGTCTAGAATTACCATTATTAACTTAAGAGTTATACGAAAATGTTAAAGAATAGAATTGATGAATTGTTGGTTATTAAATTCCTAAAGTAAAGAAAACGCAATTGAGCATAGGTAAAAATGTGTATGCAAAGGATGCATTAGTGGCAATTAGATTTCATGCTTCCCTGTCCTAATAAGTACTCCAGCACATATTGCAATTATCCATACTTAGCTCTGGGCGATGCATGCTATAGAAGGGTTATTCCGAACTCTTTAAAAAATGCGAGAGACCTAGCATCAAACCTTTCGTAGCATTCTGGATCACCCAATAGCTCTCTCTTCCGAGTTCGGTAAAGGCTAGCACGCGTGGATAGCTAATTGACGCATACATAGAATAAAAAGTGCAGCAGTGTAAAATCTAACGACCTACAATCTTAACATGTACTCTACATACGGATTCCTACCAAAGCTCATATTTAGTAAAACATAGAAACAAACAACAAATGATAATGGAAATTCAGATATCTCATTACTAAAAGTCGTCTACAATTCTATGATCTATTCTATGACTACTCCTAATTACAAAAAAAAAAAAAAAAAAAAGTTGGAAATGGTGTGATTGTGAAGATGCGCAGATTCCTTGTCATCGACTCTTACGAACATCACTAATTGTGTTTCACTATGGATCGGCTTTTGGCCAACTGACCAACTCCTCGATTGCTGCTTCTTACTTTCTATATATAGAGATGATTTGCTTGGCTAACAAGTTTGGGTTAGTTGGAAAATCTTCATAAATACAGGAATCTCTTGATTATCACTGGGATTTCTTTATTATCCTGACTTTATTACTTGATTGATTTTTCCATTCTTTACTTTTCGATGTGATTCTTTTAATGCGACTACCTTGTGAATGAGTCATGTTGCTTTACTTTTTCGCTGTCTCCATTGAGTTCGTCCTTCTAGCATGAGAGTTTTACATTTCTTGCACTGTAAAGCAATTTTAGCACAGTTTATTCAATATTTATGCTTTAACCGTGAAGCTGTGCTTCTTATGCTGATTAATGGATGCGCACGACTTCTAGTAGTTTTTATTCACGAATTACTCATTATAACTCAACTATTTCCCTTGAACCTTAGAAAAATGCACAATAAAGTAACCTAAAGTATGCTATATTTGAGAGCTATCAAACCACTAAACTTGAATCATTGCTTGTCTCGAGCAATGCATATTCTACCTATTAGCATTTTTGTTCATCTAAGTCATTTTTTCTCCTTTTAAGCTTAACTCTAGAAGGTCTTATAGTATTTCATAATCTTAGCATAAAACTTCCTTCTCTTTTCAGTTTTCAAACTTTCCCAAAGATTTAGGTTTTGATTCAGAATCTTCCTTATCATGATTGACAGATTGTTCCTCATTACTAATTCTATTGTACTCAACCACTTCTACAACTAAGTTTCACCAACACATTCTGTCAAGGCCGCTATTTAGGTCCTTTAATCCCTCCAAGATTTCTACTTATGCTTTATGCATTCTTTTCGGTTTGCACTCATATCTACAATTATGTAGTTCTCAGGATGACTTAATTGAGTGTAAAACAATTCACCTAAGTAAAGGAATTTTTCGTAGATAGCAGAATACTTTGAGAATTCCTATGGTTATTCGCTCTTTCTTGCCTTTATTTTTCTAAGAATGTGTTGATCTTTATTTTGCAGATTTTTTTTATAATGCTGCTCTCCCTCGCTCTTTTCTTTCTCAACATTTCACACCATAGTCTTGCCCTCACCCCCAAACTTAAAGTATTCATTGTCAACAATGAAAGTGAGGCTTAGTTCCCCAAAACTTAGCTATTTCTATCGTTGAAATACGGTATCTCATGCTCTAAGATTTCCTTATAAATTTTTTATTCTTTCTTTCATGTACGATAAGAACTATTCTAATGCTAGGTTTGAATCTAGGAGAATTTAAAAATCCTTCTAAGAAAAAGCGAATTCCATACTATAAGTTAGATTTGCAATAATAGTGCTAGTGCTAATCTTTCAAAGAAAAATCCTGACTTCTCATTATGGTAATTAATGGAAATAGTGAACTTGCATCCTAAATGATATGCATATTGAAGGGTAGTAAACTGATAAAAAGGAAAGTTGAGAGAGAGCGAGACTTCCATTTATTACTCCGCATTGCCGTCTAGATTCTCTTGCTTTGCATATATTATATGTATTGGAAACTCTGGCGACTTAGAATGATCTCTCAGCGCCACCATTTCGTTCATGAATAGCTCATCACGCTCATTTGCGTATGTAAAATAGCGTTGCATTAGAGCAAAGACTTACTTGATTCTCTCTACTAGCTCCTCTACGGATAATGCTTTTTCATTGCTCTGCTTTCCTTCTACTTCGTCGGCATTTGTTGGAAATATTCGTAGAACCCCATCGCAACGTTATGGTCGAACGCCCTGATCAACGCATAATTTTGTTATTGAGAATGGGAAATACAACAAATCCTGCATCTTTTCAGCGCAACCCTGGATTTTTGTTTCTAAAATTTGCTCCAGATCGATGTGCGTCCCCAGCTTGATTGCATAAAGTAACAATGCTTGATCTTTTCTGATCAGGACCCTATTGGCTGATGGCATGATTGATGTTCTGATGAGATTCAACAAATCGTGAAGGTCCTCTATAACCACAGATGCTTGCAAGGATGTTGGATCATTCCACTCTATTCCCACTACTCCTATCATCATTATACATTCTTGCGCTTGTTCCTCTGTAGGAGAGTCTATCAACCTTTGACAATATGTTCCAGGAACATTAGAGAGTATTAATACTTTGTTCCACGCAGCTCTCGGCAATCAATTATCTGATCATCTACCCTTGAGAATTGGGACCTTTCTTCGTTTAATTTTGCATAAAACTGCAGCACCCATTCTAGTCTTGCATTGACATTTGGGCTAAAGTAAGTCGTCCATCGCAATTCCTCAATTCTTTTAATAGTTTTCTCTAAGATTCCCTCCAATCCTTGTTCGCGTTTTATTTCTTTATTTTTCAGCAAAATAAAATGATCCTCCTACATTGATTGATGCAAAGGTTGCGCCTTCGTGCACTGTTCTGATTCTGGTTCTAGGCTTACTGTTTTGAATTGCTAGCAGCACTCTTGATCTCATGGATTAAATTCTACTGCTGCAATATCTAGGGGGCTGCCGCTCTATCCCATTTAGCACTTTAGCTGCTTTTAGGTTGTCTTCCTCTTCCTCCTCGCATGGTTCATCTTCTTCCAGATCCCCTTCTATAGATTCCTCGTGATTATCCACAAGCTCCTTCTTAATGGCCTTTTGTGCTCTTTTATCTACCCTTTGTTGCAAGTAGTCTTTTACTAGTATATCCACCAACTCTAGGTATTATGTTGCTAAGGGAGGTGTTTTGTCTTTACTGCTTACAGCGATATACTGTTTGTGAACCAATTATTTCCCTTCCATTCTTTCTTTTCAAAGAACTTCCCACTTCTGGTTTGTCGTCAGTGTGAACTTTCTTCTTGCTCTAGTTCTTGCTCATCAGCTGACAATTTCTTGATCCCATGCGTTGGGGGCGTTGCATCTTAATATTTTTTACACTCAACAATTATTTTACCTTTCATGAACTTGCTACAAGTTTTATGACTCGAGACCATTGAGAAGAAGAAGGCTTATGATATTTTCTCGTGTGCTTATGATGCAGGCTAAAAGGATGGTCATATTCTTTTTTCACACAAGGTATATATAATGCTTATGAAAATAAAAACTCGAATACCTTGTGCAAGAAAAGGAAATAACAATGGAAGGAAACTTTCAATTTTTCATAGGGGATCTCACTCTAATTTTCGCACCATTCCTTTCTAAAAGTAAAAAACAAAGAAAACAACTAACAAAGGAAAAAACGTAGGTAAGGAAAATATTCTATCCTAAAATTACAAAAAATAATGCAACTAATGGAGTAAAGATTGTACAACGTCATAAATACCGAATTTTTTCATTGTAGGAATGCTGCTGAGTATGATCTGGGCAGAACCCTTGTGCTAAATTTCGTTCGGTGCCAGTTGTCCTTGCTTGGGTCATTTATATATTTTCAGAGCAAAGCCATCATTGAAAGCTTGCTCGCACTTTACTCCATCATGCACCTTAATGCATGTACTTCCTATCGATGTCAGGGTTGATAAGGTGCAGAGCGTCACATTGAAGTTAAATTGAATTGCCCATATGTCGCTTCCTCGACTGATCAATTCTCGATGTGTTTGCAAGTAGGATAACTTCAAAACAATGGGCACCATTGCTAGCGGTCCACTGTTTTGTGGGCTATCTTTATTTTCCTGCAGATTCCTTGATTCTTCTTCCACCTTGCTAGATTGATGAAGAATCTCGGTGCTTGATATTATAGGGTCATTACTCACGAACCTAAATGACAGAGGATTTTCATCCTCGTTCTGACTTTCATTAATGGGGGTCTTGCACAGTGTCATTATTGGAGCTTTCGTCTTTTGTTTCCACAACCATTCCCCTATTGTCAGCTTTTGGAATCGCTTGAGTGGCGAACCTTGCCCAAGCTCTTCCTATTGCTGATATCGCATCATTTGGTCTCTGTCTTCCGTTGCGCACCTTAAAGCTATGGCCTCTTCATCTCACTTGATCATGGCTAACCGTAAGTCATCCTATGAGAGTGCTGTCTCATAGTGGAATTCCACCGTTGTTTCCTCTTTATGTACTTCTTCCTTTAGAAATATTTTGTCCGGTTTTATATCTTCTTTGTAGGCTACACTTTTTCTGAGTGTTTCTTATAGAGACGGTTCACGCTCGTATTTGGGTTCTTGGGTTGTTACAATAGTCATTCTCCGTCATCCATTTCTGGCATCTTAGTAGCATTCCCTTCTCTATAGTTTCGTCCTTCGGAGACTGCTCACGATTGTACATCGGATACCTAGGTTCCTGATGCTTTGATTCTCATGTATGGTTCATGTTATTGAGATCTCCTTGAAGACCGTATTGCTCAAGAAAGATGTTGCTATGATCTTCCCTAAACTGCAACTTATTTTCCCAGTTAGGACACATTGAATAGAAATTTGTTGCGTATGGCTTCTCTGTATAACCTAGTTGCTGATAAAAATGTGTTTGCAGAGGGGTAATGTTGTTGCTCTAATATTGATTCGCAAAGTGATCGTACGACATCCTTTGTTATTGCTGTTTGTAATAATAAATTGGGACTTTTTTCCCTCTTGGTTGATGCGCTTTGAATCTAGGTTCTCTTGAAATATAAATGTTCAACCTTTAATCAATAATAACTACTCTCAAATCAAGAATCCTAATTCTAATTAATCAATCTCAGGCAACTCTGCCAAAAACTTTATCTGCGATTTCCTGATACGAATATAACTAAATAATAATTATTTCTAAGCTTAACCTATTGCTAAGTGTTGGCTCAGAATCGCTACGCGCAAGTATACGCAGACAGAAATGCATAAAGTGATAAGTATGTATTTTATCATTCTCCATAGGGATTGATGTTTAGAATTACTATTATTAACTTAAGAGTTATGGGAAAATATGAAAGAATAGAGTTGATGAATTGTTGGATTTTAATGTCCTAAAGTAAAGAAAATATGATAACTCCAAGAATTGAGAGTTATTGGCTAAGTTTAATAGTATTCAGCAAGAAATTTTGCTGCATCATAGAAAAATTTCGCTAAGATTGTTCACTTTAGCATAACTATTTCGGAAAAATGCAAAATCCTATAGTTTTCTGTTTAGGATAATATTTTAGAGGTTTGTTGTAGCAAAAGTGCATGAATGTGTGATTTTCAAGTATGAATTCTATAAACCTGATATTTCGATTTTGCTTTATCATACCTAGGAGTGAAATGCAAAGTTGCTAAAAGCTTTTCTTGAGCAAAATGGGAAGTTGCTAAAGATTTCGCTTAGACGAAATGGAATCCAGCGAAGTTGGATTCTTGGAAAATATCTCAAATGAAGAACGTGTGTCAAAGATCGGAGAAAAGTTTTGTCAATCTCAGCGATCGCTCTCTAATCACTCTAGCAAAATTTCATGATCACGGATCATGGAACAGCAAGTGTAAGAAGTGGTCCAGAGGGGACAAGGCGGATTGTGTAGCAGAGAGTGTCAGAGCCTTGTCGCTGGAGCAAGCAATATAAATAGTAGCCCTTTGTCTTAGATGAAGCTATCCTCCATTTTATAGAGAGGTCACTATCATGCTTTCATTTTCGATCAAATTTCCTTGCCATTTCCTTAGCATGAGTCGTAGCTTTAGTTATTTTTCCACTTCTAGTTGTTAAGTAGTTTTACTTTACCATAATCGTAGTTAGTCAGAGTTGTAGAGCATAGCCGGAGCTAAGTTCAAAGTTGTTGCTTTAGTGATTCCAACCAGGCTTCTTCTAAACGTTGTTTCTCTTTTTCTTGTATTTGCTTTACTTTCGCTTTAGCATAGTTTTTGTGAGCAAATGCTGTTATTTTGTTATTTGATATAGATGAACTTTGTTTATTACTTTGCTTTGAATCTATTTTTCATCATGAGTAGCTAGATCCATAATCGGAAGGAAGTAGGCGAGTAGGAGTATTTCACTTAAGCAAAGAGATAGCGAGATGTCAAATTATTAATGCATGTTGTGTTAAACTTGAAATACATTTCGTCTGACAAACCATTTGTATATCTTTATTTCGCTTTCGAGAGAAAAGGAATAGAGCGAACTCACATGTCATAACATTAGAATTGTTAAGTTCTGCTTGCTAATCAAAGAACACTTAGATATATGGTTCGCCTAATGCTGATTGCTTAGTAATTTGTTGTTTGGGGATGATAAGGATCATGGAGTTCCACAAGTTTCACTTGGACCTATTACACGATCCAAAGCAAAGAAGATTCAGAAAGC
>JBBMKA010067815.1:0-16296 GCA_037833695.1 Sechiopsis laciniata | reverse complement strand
AACCCACCAATAAAAAGATTTCAATAACAACAATCACCTTGAGCCAAAGCTCTGATACCAATTGTTGGGAATATGGGGTAGGAGCATGCATTTAGCGTGGCGAAAGCGTGTGAATAATAAAAATTTCACAATAATTAATCCAATTAATTATCTTTGATTAATCAAATTAATCTAAATGCAATACCCTAGGTGATTGACATGTTATCGAAAAAGAATATTTATATTGACTGTCGCCTCTGATCTAATCTGGCGAGTCTTTATGTTGAGTAGGATCAATTATTCCCCGTGGAAAAATTTGAACGATCTCCTCCGCTCTTCCAGGCTATGGCTTCTTTGCTACCACTGAGTGCTTGGTGGGAAGCATTAGAGAAGGGAGCAAAAAACTTTGTCAGAATAATTTGACTATGGAGAAGAAAAGAGATCTCAGCTTTCAGAGAGGTTTTTCAACTTATGAGAAAGGTTACTCTGAAAGTGAGTGAGATGAGAATGAAAACCTCAAAGGCTTCCTATTTATAGTGGAGTGATGGAGGCTCCAACTTAGAGCTTTCCGATGTGGGACAAAACATTATGCATTTTTCCAATTTGATTTTTCCATTTAATTTTTGAAAAATCTATATTTTGTTTTATTTATTTTAATTGATATTTATCCAATAAATTTAAATTCCATAATATATCCAATATATTATAAATAAATAAATATCTAATTAATATATCAAGTATATCAATTCTCTACTTTAATAATTATCCAATAATTATTAACCCAATTAATATGTCCAACATATTAATCGATATTCTCCATTTAATAATTATCCAATAATTATTAAACCAATTAATATGCCCAACATATTAGTTTAGTGTGATCTCTTAATTAAATAATTATTAAATAATTATTTATAATTAATTTATCAAATAAATTAATTTCTCCTTATTAATATTTATTCAATAAATCTTAAATTAATATATCCAATATATTAATTTGTAAGTTTAATAATTTAAATTTTATGCTCCTATTAATTATGCCCGACATAATTAATATGTGAATTTGAACTCTTCAAACTCACTCTCTAATAAAACAGTGTACCAGTAAGTATAAGCTAGCCCGGGGACCGATGGACGTATAGGTTGAAAGCTACAACGACCTAGGATCCGATCCCTATTCGTTAACATCAGGCTTATTCCATTAAAGGCCTGTGCTGAACTTTTTCGCACTATAGGACAAGTTAATGTCCACGAATATAATTGTCCATCTGTCATATGATCCTTCACGAGCTTGTTCGTAATTCACAGTTGGGACAAGAAATTCGTTCTACCCTTGTGATTACATCTTTCTCCTTAAGCGCCATTGATTTCTTTAATGAACAAGTGTTTATAGTCCAACTATAAATCAATGTCCTCTCGGGCCAATGAAAGGCGAGATCCCTTTGTCCAAGCCTCGGAATCAATTCTTAAGGGAACAACTCAACATCTTCCTCAAATTTTGGGAAGGCATGAATTCCTTCTTGTGATGTTGTTCAGTATGACAATCCCCAACGTGGGAGGCTTATTGACCCAGCGCTATTTGGCTGGTCTCACCCATGCACATCAAATGATGTCTTCATGAAGTAGGAGTTCACAACCCACTCAGGATTAAGATCACATCGACATACGATCATTCTTAGTGAAGTAGTTAATAAGATTCTATAATAGAATTACTAGATCGATCATAAAACTTTTGGTCCGTCTTATGAAAAAAACTCCTTTTTGCATAGGCACCCCAC
This sequence comes from Sechiopsis laciniata, assembly GCA_037833695.1. Taxonomy (NCBI): domain Eukaryota; kingdom Viridiplantae; phylum Streptophyta; class Magnoliopsida; order Cucurbitales; family Cucurbitaceae; genus Sechiopsis; species Sechiopsis laciniata. Next base: position 14,539 of record JBBMKA010067815.1, on the reverse strand, counting down.
TCACATGTCTCCACATGAACAACCAGGATTAGGTTGTTTGCAACATTTGCAAAGCAGGTCGTACCAACAGTGTCACCAAGACTTAGGCGCCCAACCTTAGTCCATATACTGTAGATGTTTTAGGTTATTAACTTGGAATCCAATTAATGCGATAAATGAAAATAATAACCTTTATTAGTAACTAAAATATAACATTAAATGTCTAACATTTAATGTTTGTTATTTAATTACAAACTTCTAGACCTTTAGGGCACAATCCCTAACAACACTGGTGTGGTGTGAGCCACATAGCCTCCGATGCCTAAGTCAGTTAGGTCAAAAAGTATAGAGGAGTTGTTTCTAAGGTTTAGAATAGCTTACTTTTATTAGAGTCTTAACTGACTATTTATAGGCATGTAGGTCTTTCTACGTGGCTTTAGGAATAAAATTTGGGCTTGTGAATTGGGCCGAGCCCGTTTTTTAGTCTAATCTCTTGTAATTGAGCTAGTGAGTTTCATTAGGTCTTGACCACGAATTTTATCCATAGCAGTTGCCACCACTCTTAAGTTCAGACAAGGTACTTAGTCTAAATTTCAAGAGTATAGGTTCATTAATCTAGGTTTTCCATAATTTGGGACACTTTTGAGATTTAATAATCTCCTAAAAGTATTTTCCATTCCGTAGCACTAAATAGCTCACACTTACCCTTATCCAATTTATACTATTAAATAGCTTGCATTTAGCCTTTTCCATTCTGTAGTATTAGATAGCTCATACTTAGTCTTATCCAACTTGTACTACTAGATGCTCATACTTAACCTTATAAATTTTGTAGAACTGGGTAGCTCATACTTAGCATTATCCAACTTGTACTATTTGATAGCTCATGCTTAGCTTGATTTAACTTGTAGAATTGGATAGCTCGCACTAGCCTTATCAATTCTGTAGCACTAGATAGCTCAAACTTAGCATTATCCAACTTGTACTATTTGATAGCTCATGCTTAGACTTATCAATTTTGTAGTACTGGATAGCTCATACTTAGTTTTATCCAACTTGTACTACTAGATAGCTTGCATTTAGCCTTTTCCATTCTATAGCACTAGATAGCTCATACTTAGCCTTATCCAACTTGTAATGTTGGATGCTCGTGTTTAGCCTGATTTAACTTATAGAATTGGATAGCTCGCACTTAGCATTATCAATTCTCTAGCACTGGATAGCTCATTTTAGCCTTATCCAACTTGTACTATTTGATAGTTCATGCTTAGCCTAATTTAACTTGTAGAATTGGATAGCTCAAACTTAGCCTTATCCAACTTGTACTATTTGATAGCTCATGCTTAGCCTTATCAATTTTGTAGTACTGGATAGCTCATACTTAACTTTATCCAACTTGTACTACTAGATAGCTTGCATTTAGCCTTTTCCATTTTGTAGCACTAGATAGCTCATACTTAGCCTTATCCAACATGTACTACTAGATGCTCGTGTTTTTCTTGATTTAACTTGTAGAATTGGATAGCTCGCACTTAGCCTTATCAATTCTGTAGCACGGATAGCTCATACTTAGCCTTTATAGCTCATGCTTAGACTGATTTAACTAGTAGAATTTGATAGCTTGCACTTGCCTTATCAATTCTGTAGCACTGGATAGCTCAAACTTAGTCTTATCCAACTTGTACTATTTGATAGCTGATGCTTAGCCTTATCAATTTTGTAGTACTAGATAGCTCATACTTAGCTTTATCCAACTTGTACTACTAGATAGCTTGCATTTAGCCTTTTTCATTCTGTAGCACTAGATAGCTCATACTTAGCCTTATCCAACTTGTACTGATGGATGCTCGTGTTTAGCCTAATTTAACTTGTAGAATTGGATAGCTCGCACTTAGCCTTATCAATTTTGTAGCACTGGATATCTCATACTTAGCCTCATCCAACTTGCACTATTTGATAGTTCATGCTTAGCCTGATTTAACTTATAGAATTGGATAGCTCACACTAGCCTTAACAATTATGTAACACTGGGTAGCTCATACTTAGCCTTATCTAACTTATTGGGAATAAACACTAATTTTACCCATGGTAGTTGCCCCCACTCTTAGGCTTCAACTTCTCGGTATCGTGTTGAGACTGAGAGCATCTTTAGGTCTTGAAACTAGACTGTGTAGTTAGAGCTAGAGAGCCTTCAGTGTTTTATAGGCTCTGGCCTTTGAGGCGTGTTGTTAGGTCACTGGGACTTGTTTGTGTCATAGGTGCCTTTGGCACCAAACCTTTTCAATCTCTAACACGACCTTATTTTCTTTACTTGTGTACTTGAATTTGGCTTTAGAAAGTTCTAAATTTCTAAACTCGATCTCCACCGTTTAGATTGAAGCTCTAAGTGTTCCAAACATAATATCTAAATTTAGACTTGATCCGAAGGTTCATTAATTTGAAAACGCCGAAATACTAATCTTGAGCAGAACCCCTTTTCTGCTCTTACACCGCTCTATTTTTCTTCACTTGTATTCTTGAATCTTATTGTAGAAAACTCCAAACGCAATCGTAACCGTTCAGATTGAAGATCTTTGTGCTGGAAACAACATATTAAAATTTTAACTCGATCCAACGGTTCATCAATTCTAAAGCGCCGGAATACTAAACCTAGGCAGAACCCCTTTTTCTGCTCTTACGCCGCTCTATTTGTTTTCACTTGTGTTCTTGACTGTTATCGTAGAAAGATCCAGAGACAATCTCCACGGTTCATATTGAAGATCTTTGTGTTAGGAACAACATATTAAAATTTTGGCTAGATCCAACGGTTTGTTAATTAGATAACGTCGAAGTACCGAACCTGCGCAAAAATTTTTTATGAAAAAAAATGTGATTACCTTTGGGTCGTCAAGCCCTACTGCAGCGGCTGATGTCACTCCTTCCGCTCATGTGTCGTGCCCTATATTTGGAGTAGTTTTTCATGTGGCTACCCTCTTAGGAGCTCTCTCCTCATCTGATTGAATTTTTGGCAAGCAGTTACTATGACCCATACTCATTTTCAATGGTGAAGTGTAACGTCAAAAAATTATTGTAATTTTTTGGTAAAGCACGAACTCGTCCCCACAGATGGCGCCAACTATTGATGCCAAAATTTGGTCTCCGGGATCAACGATGAATTTGTATTTCGTTGGGACAAATACCTGCAAACAATCAATAATTATCTGGACACTGGTGTGGTGTGAGCCACGTAGCCTCCGACGCCTTAGTCGGTTAGGTCAAAAAGTGTAGAGGAGTTGTTTCTAGCGTTTAGAATAGCTTACTTTTATTAGAGTCTCAACTGACTATTTATAGGCATGTAGGTCTTTCTGCGTTGCTTTAGGAATAAGATTTGGGCTTATGAACTGGGTCGAGCCCGTTTTTAGGTCTAACCACGTGTGATTGAGCTAGTGAGTTTCATTAGGTCTTGACCGCAAATTTTACCCTTAACAGTTTCAGTTTGGTTTTTATGTTTAAAAAATGAATATTTTTACCTTTGCCATTTCAATAATAATCATTTTTTGTCCCTAGATTTGGAGTCTAGTTTCATTTGGTCCTTATATTTTAAAAGCGAACATTTTTATAGTTCACATTCCAATAATGCTTACTTTTAGTTTTGGTATATTTTTTACCTTACCTTTATATCAACGTTTTTTTATAAAAAATAAATTCACATCAAAATTAAACTAATCATTTCATTTGTATATTGTATTTAAAATTAATCTTGTTATGATTTTAGTTAACATTACATAATGTAACTAACGTTTTTTTTGTAAACTAATTAACTAAATCGAGTATTATTGAAATTTAAGGTGGTAATTGTTCGATTTTGAAATAGAGAAATCAATTATATTTTTCATTAATTTTATCAAATCTTGTAGTAAAAAAGAAACAAAAAAGAAAAAATGCAATTGAAATAAAATCATTTTTATTATTATTATTTTGCCTTTTTATTTATTATCACTAATTTAATTCAATAATACTCAATTTTAATCATTGAGATAATAAAATCTTTAAATATGTAACATAATTTTTACTAGACTAATTTTAAATTTCAATACATTGATAAACTAAAGAGAAATCAAGAGACTTCGATCACCTCCTTCTTCCCAACTCTTCAAGCTCCAATCTATGGCGACAATGCATGGAGGAATATTCCCTTTACAATTCCCCTATTTCTTCTGTTTCCTTCCCCCATTATCTTCGATTCCACTGCCGAACCAGTGCGTCTTCAACCTCCAGCCGATTCGGTCCAGAAAAATTTAGTCTAAAAATGTGATTTTTTTTTTTTAATAATTACAAATATATTCAGTCTAAAAATGGGCGGCCACGAGATTCTCTTGATTCCTTTCCATCTTCTAAAAATCAATCTTCATACCTATTCCATCTAAAAATGCAAATGGCAAATGAATAGATTTGTGCAATTGATTTTTAGTAGGGGAAAAGTCGTCATATCCATCTAAAAATGTGAATTTTTATTTTATAATTAAAAATATAAAAAAAATTTGGTAAGTGTTTTTGAGTTTCCATTTTAATTATTATTTCAAAAATAAAATCCATGTAAGCACCATAATAACCATATTATCAATCTATTTTTTTTAAAATTAATTTTGTTATTATCCTAGTCAGCATTTCGTTATATCACTAACGTTTCCGTTATCTGAAAAACTAAAATGGAGCTTTATTGAAATATCAAGGGTAAAAGTGTTTGTTTTTAAAACGTAGGGACCAAAATGAAACTCCAACTAAATGGTAAGAGTTAAAAAGGTACTTTTTCCTAAGTTCAAAATACACACAATAACTAAAAATGAGCATTGAAATGTGTCATGGGTAAAAGTGTTCAATTTTGAATGATAGAGACCAAATGAAACTAGACTCTAAATTTAGGGACCAAAAGTGAACATTATTGAAATGCGAGGAGTAAAAATGTTTATTTTCTTAATATAAAGACTAAAAGTAAGTATTATTGAAATATGAGGGTAAAAATATTCATTGTTTAAATATAAAAACCAAACTGAAGTAAACTCCAAACCTATAAACTAAAAAAATAATTTTCTCTAAAAACATTTATACGTAGCAAATATTTTATAAAATATAGAAAGTAGTGATATTTTAGCTCGGATTAATCACGATATACATATAAATAAATTTTTTAACGGGTTAAATGTTTAAATTTCAATGATTAAAAAGGAGAAATAAGAATAAACTTTGAGAAGAAAAGTGTGACTGATCTTATTGAATTGTATCCTATGATTATACAGAATACAAGAAGGCATAACAACTTCTAACCATGGTAAATTCTTTTCTTTTCTTTTTTTTGAGAATCACCCTCGTGAATTCTAAACTAATTAAGTAACCATGTTAAATTCTTAATTAATTAAGTAAATATTTAAAATATTATGAAAATAAATGGGATTCCTCGTTTAAAAATTACACGTGACATGAATGAATAGTGTGCTTATGGTTATAAAACTACTAAAAATAGTTGTGAATATATCTGTCTCTAATCTCTAGTTTCGAAAAATGGACAATAGTTTTTCGGCCAGTCCAATTTATCGTTGAACAATAGTTAACTATTGGGTGCTTTCTACTTTGCTCCCTTTCACATTATTAAAATATTGTGAATTGATATTAATAGGGTTATAGGGTTGTGTCCAACATTAATAGAACAATTTGATTTTTAAACTACAATCACAAACATAAATCAACAAAATTTTGTTGATAGGGGCACTAGGGAGAAACTACAAAGTCAAATTAATCCCGACACTTGGAAGGACAGCTGCCTCTAAAATTTATTAATGACTCGGCATGATATCATGGCAAGGCTCGTGAAGCCATCAAACATCATTTACAACTAGAATTGGAAGAGAGCAAAAGTGATAACATTCGTTAACACAATTTAGAAGTATGATCCCATATTAGTTTGAGTTTCAATAGCTAACCATCTAATGTTTGTAGGTATCCCTCTCTTTTATTATGTCTACGATTCAAATTTCAATTCTCCTTGCATAGTAAACCAATTTCAAATGCTACTCAAGATCCATATATAATACCAAATGGGTCAGTGGTATGGTGGTTTGTTGTTTGGGTAGTAATCCAATTCAATACCATAGTTATGGGTTTGATCCTGAATATCGATATTTAACTTTTAGTTTATTTTGAAAGTAATAGTACCTTCTATATATGGTCTGTTGTCCCCAACCCCACTTTGTACTTAAAAAAAATATCCATATATGATAGCGGTAGAAAATGGCCTCAAAAGCCTCAAATAATGAATAAAAATATTCCGGAAACAATAAGAAATGCTTATAATTGACATCTACTTATAACTCAAAACTCAAGAATGATATCAGAATAAATGAAACATAAATACTGCAGCATTTATAATCTAAGTCATTCAAAGGCAATAAAAAACTAGCTTAAAAAAAAGATGATGGAATAACAAATGTAGTTTCCCATGGGTCTAGAGCTACCACAACTGATAGTAAACTCTTAAAATTTGTAATATGATTTCTTACAAGATATGTAACAAGGAAAAGTTAACTAGACAGTTTGTAGTGGGAAGGAGAATGATGAAGCTTGGTTTATAGAAAAACAGACCCATGAAGTGAAATATTTTGGTGGTACTAATTTGATTTCGAAGGTGTTGGAATAAACTTTAATGTTATTGTTAATTAAGGAATTAGTGGGTAGACAATTAAGGAATTAATGGATTGTCAATTTAGGAGACTAATTAAGGAATTAGTAGATTCTTGATTTAGCAATTAGTGGAAAATATTTATGGAAAGAACTTGGAGACCAAGTTTGTAATAGACTATAAATAGAGTGTTCATTCCTTGTGAATTGTAGAGAGAAAATGTGAGAGCAAAAGTAGAGAGTTTTAGAGAGAAATAAAGTAAAGTATTTTGTAAATTTGTGTTTTATTGTTTTATTTTTCAAATTTAGTTTTTTACAAATTGGTATCAGAGCCGATGGCAAATGTGACGGGTCAAATGTCGTTGCCACGATTGACGAAGGCGAATTACAAAAATTGGAGCATTCAGATGAAAGCGCTTCTTGGATCTCATGATGCATGGGAAGTGGTCGAAAAAGGTTTTATAGAACCAGAATATACTGGGAATTATACGGCGATTCAAACCAAAGAGTTGAAAGAAACGCATTCGAAAGATAAAAAAGCATTGTACATGTTGTTCCGTGCAGTTGAAGAATCGGGCTTCGAGAAGATTGCGAGTGCAACTACTTCAAAAAAGGCATGGGACCCTTTAGAGAAAGTGTTCAAAGGAGCCGACCGAGTGAAGCAAGTGCGTCTCTAGACTTTTCGCAGTGAGTTGGAGAGCATAAGGATGGAGTCAGAAAGCGTATCTGACTACATCACGCATGTTCAGATGGTGGTAAATCAACACAATCGCAATGGAGAAAAGCTAACGGATGCGCGAGTTGTTGAAAAGATTTTGAGATCGTTGACGGATAATTTTGAGAATGTGGCGTGCACGATAGAGGAGTCAAAGGACCATGTGACGCTCACTGTTGATGAGCTTGTTGGTTCTCTTGAGGCACACGAGCAACGCAAGAACAAGAAGAAAGAGGAAATGCTAGAGCAAGCTCTTCAAACCAAGGCATCAATCGAAGATGAAGAGGTGCTCTATTCTAAATAATTGCAGAGTAGATGTCGCGGCCATATAGATCGTGGATATGGTCGCAGTAGTCAAAACGACTGATATGATGCGGAGAAGGGACATAAGAGTCAAGTGAATTGGCACGGAATAGGACGTGGTCCAGGAAGAGACTGTAGATCGAATCAGTCAAATATGGTCACTATGCGAGGGATTGTTATTTTGACAAATGCTACAATTGTGGTGAAGAAGAGCATTTTGCCAAAGATTCTCGTGTGGATAAAAGGGTTGAAGAACACAAGTTACTTAGCAGTAGAAAATAATGCGAATGAAGGTGTTCTTTTGATGTCACATAAAGAAAGAAGCGACAATAATGATACTATGTGGTATCTCGACTCAGGGGCAAGCAACCATACGTGCGGACACGAGCATCTATTAAAAAAGATGTGCAAAATTGAAGATGGTTATGTTTTTTTTTTTGGCGATGCGTCAAAGGTAAAGGTAAAAGGAAAAGGTACGATTTCTTTTGTGTAGAAAGATGGCTTGACAGGGTCAATCCAGGATGTTTATTATGTACTAAATCTCAAAAAAATATTTTGAGTTTAGGGCAACTCATAGAGAAGGGTTATTCTGTATTTTTGAAAGACTCGTTGTTACATTTGAGGGACAAGAAAGAGCGTTTAATCGTCCGAGTAGAGATGGGAAGAAATCGCATGTATAGACTAAATTTGAAAAGTGTGCGAGAAAGATGTTTGCGAGTCAATGTAGAAGATAAAGTAACATTGTGGCATCTTCATTTTGGTCATCTACATCATGGTGGACTAAAAGAGTTAGCGAAGAATAATATGGTACACGAGCTACCAGTGATGGACTATGATGGAAAGTTTTGTGAAGAATGCGTGCTCAGCAAGCATGCGAGAACCTCGTTTCAGAAGAAAGCAGAATATCAAGCGAAGCAACCACTCGAGATGATTCATACAGATATATGCAGACCAATTACCCCCACATCGTTCAGCAGTAAAAGGTACTTCATTACTTTTATTGATGATTTCTCACAGAAAACTTGGGTTTATTTTTTGAAAGAAAAATCAGAGGCATTTAAGGCGTTTAGAATATTCAAAGTGAGAGTTGAAAAGGAAACTGGTAGACGGATCAAAGCTGTGCAATCTGATAGAGGTGGAGAATATACTTCGACGGTGTTTAGGAAGTATTGTGAGGAGCAAGGCATAAAACGATTTCTAACCACACTATGCACTCCTAGCAGAATGGTGTGACCGAGAGGAAAGTAGAACTATTCTTGATATGGTTTGAGCAATGCTGAAGAGTAAAGTATGCCAGAGAAATTTTTTGTGGAAGCAGTGTAGTGTGCCGTTTATGTGCAAAATCAGTGTCCACATGCGAAGCTAGATGATAAAACACCATAAGAGGCATGGAGAAGACGGAAGCCAAAAGTTTCGCATCTTAGAGTGTTTGGTAGTGTGGCTTATGCACACGTACCTGATCAGTGAAGAACGAAGCTCGAAGATGAGAGCAAGAAATGTGTGTTTATTGGCTATGATGAAAGAACAAAAGGGTACAAGCTACTTAACCCAATAAGCAAGAAGGTGATGATGAGTTGCGATGTGCGAGTAAATGAAGAAAGAGCATGAGACTGGAACAATTTGATGGAAGTCAGCATCGAAGTTGGAGAATTACTATCCGCTACGTTAACGAGTATGCCAAGAGAGTCTGAAACAATTGAAGAAGAAGAAGAAGAAGAAAAACTATAAAAACCCAAAATGCGGAGTTTGTAAGAATTGTACAATGCAAAAAATGAGGTGCATCTTGTTTGTCTTTTAGCAGATGCGGAAAGTATTAGCTTTAAGGAAGCAGTACAAGATGAGATGTGGTGAACCGCAATGGATAAGAAGATCAATGCGATTGAGCACAATGATACATGGAAGCTGACAGAATTACCGAATGCAAGTCAGACGATTGGTATGAAGTGGGTATTCAAGAAGAAAATGAATGTGCAAAGGAAGATAGAGCGATACAAGGCGAGACTTGTTGCAAAGGGTTACAAGCAGAAAGCGAGAATCGACTATGATGAAGTTTTTGCTCCATTTGCGAGAATGGAGATAATCCGATTGTTAATTTAGCAAAAGGTAAAATTTAGATGGCCAATTTATCAAATGGATGTCAAGACAACATTCTTGAACGGTGTGTTTGAAGAAGAAGTGTATATTGAGCAACCACCCAGATACGTGAAAATTGGAGAAGAGAAGAAGGTGCTAAAATTGAAGAAAGCGCTTTACGGGTTGAAGCAAGTATCGCAAGTGAGGAATACTCGCATTGACACGTATTTCAAGAAGAACAGATACAAGTAGTGTTCTTACGAGCATGCGCTTTACACAAAGTAAAGTGGAGTTAATGCAATATTTGTTGCCCTTTATGTTGATGATTTGATTTTTATGGGTAATAATAGTGCAATGATAGAAGAGTTTAAGAGCATGAGGATGCGAGAGTTTGAGATGATAGACTTGGGCTTCCTGAAGTATTACATCGATTTAGAGGTTAAACAAGAAGAGACGGAAATCTTAGTATCGCAAGAGCAGTATGTGAAAGAGATATTGAAAAAGTTCAAGATGGAAAATTGCATTTCGGTTGCAATACCAATGGAACCAAGTACGAAACTTTCAAAGTTTGATGGAGGAGAATGTGTAGATTCGAGCAAATATCGAAGTTTGGTGGGAAGCCTTCGCTATCTCACATGCACAAGGCTAAACATCACATTGAATGTTGGCATGGTTAGTCAGTTCATAGAAGAGCTAGTTTATACGCATTGGAAAGCATTGAAGCAAATTTTGCAATACATCCAAGGAACAATATCACTTTGGATGTTTTATTTGAGAGAGAAAGAGTACACATTGAGTAGATACTCGGACAACGATTGGTGCGGAGACATAGATGATCAGAAAAGTATTTTGGGATACGCATTCTTTATGGGCAACATAACATTTACTTGGCTGTCAAAGAAACAACCGATCGTGACGCTTTCAACATGCGAAGCGGAATATGTTGCAGCTTCTTTGTGCGTTTGTCATGCGATATGGGTGAGAAATATGTTGAGTAAGATGGAGTTAAAGCAACTTGGTGCGACGTTGATTCAAGTAGACAACAGATAAACAATTGAGTTAGCAAAGAATCCAGTGAATCATGAAAGGAGCAAACATATTGATGTTCATTTTCATTTTATCCGAGATCATGTGAAGGAAGGAAGCGTGGAACTGAAGCATGTTGCGAGTCAAGATCAAATTGCGGATATTTTGACAAAGCCGTTGCCGAAAGTATTGTTCGAGAAATTCAAGAAGATAATTGGCATGGCAGATGGTAGAAGCATTTAAGTTTATGGAGGAGTTTTGTTGGAATAAACTTTAATGTAATTATTAATTAAAGAATTAGTGGGTAGACAATTAAGGAATTAATTGGTTGTCAATTTAGGAGACTAATTAAGAAATTAATGGGTTGTCAATGTAGGAGACTAATTAAGGAATTAGTAGATTCTTGATTTAGTAATTAATGAGAAATATTTATGGAAAGAACTTGGAGACCAAGTTTGTAATAGGATATAAATAGAGTGTTCCTTCATTGTGAATTATAGAGAGAAAATGTGAGAGCAAAAGTAGAGAGTTTTAGAGAGAAATAAAGTAAAGTATTTTGTGAATTTGTGTTTTATTGGGTTTTTTTTTTTTTTTTTTTTTTGTGAATTTAGTTTTTTAAAGAAGGTTCATTTCGGTTTTAGAGAAGAAGAGAGAATTTAGGTTTGAGATTAAAATTGGAGAGCTTCTTTTGATAACTCTCAACTTTCTCTTTTATACCTCAGTACATCATATCAACGATTAGTCATGATGATCAGCGTATGCACGGGCCATTCACATGAGTGAACTAACGGCTAAAAACAAAAGAAACATTTTACAATTCATCTTTCTAAATGACCCAATGAAAATGGCCCAAAATGGTTTGAAAGCCAAGGTCAATTATTCAACAATAGCGAAACTAGCAAAACATATAATTCTGCAAGGCCAAACTAAGAACATGAAAATGATGTTAAATAAATCCTAAATTACTTAAAAACAATTTTAGGTTGTCATTTTAGCACTCTAGTATATCTATAAGCAAATGCCTTGTTTTTTTTTTATAGTAACTTTCTTTGAAAAGAATGAATGAATTCAAAGACATAAAACTATATCATTTTAGCATAGAGTTTAACTTTATCCATATCCAAAGTATCCTGTTTTTATACAACAAATTTCCTTGAAAAGAAAAAGGAAAATATTAGGTAGTGTTAGGTAATTGACAATGAGGAGAGTAGTCTACATATCTTATAAATATGTTGAGAGCTCTTCATCTTTTCAATGTGAGAGAAGGTGAGAAAATCTTCCTCACACGTCGATCCATAGTTAGTTCTTCCATATAAAATTTGTCAAGTAAGGAACTTAACTCTTTCTGAAATCTTAATTTGCTAGATAGGGGTGTTTAAATAACCCGACAACCTGAATAACTCCAACCAACCTAACCCAATTTGACGGATTGGGTTGGGTTCAAATAAATGAAATTTTCATGGGTTAAGTTGGTTCTTGAGTTGACCTAAAATTAATTTGGAATGACCCGAGCTAACCCAAATTTATTAGAAATATTGATTGTTGTCAATAGTTCATTTGGATGTGAATTTGTGTACGGTGGGTGCACCCAATAACTTGTTTGGATGTAGATTTTTGTTGAGGAGATCCAACAATAGCTCATTTGGATATTGATTTTTGTAGAGAAGTTAAAGATAATAACTCGTTTGGATATAGATTTTGTGAATGAGTTGTAGTCAATAGCTCATTTAGATGTGAATTTTTGTGGGGAGTTGTACATGTACTTTTTTTATTATATTTTTTATATTTTATACATAAGGACAATTTTTATAATAAGATTTGTGCTTCATTTTTACATGCACTCTCATTTTTATTAATATTTGTCACTTTGGTTCTTTTAATTATCTTGTTTTGGAAGTTTTTTTTAATATATAACTTATTAAATTAATGTTAAAATTTTCTAATTTGCAAATGTATTCAATTATGTAATATTCATCCATTGAATAATCTTTATCGAGTTGTTCTTAGGTATTAGATTATTATTTATTAAAATACTATTTTGATCCAATTTCCTTCTATATTATCCATTCTATTTTCAAAAGTCATAGTCAGTGTAAATTGATGTCTATAATAAGTTTGAAGCTAATTTAAATCGAAACTGAATTTAATAATATCTCGTTACTTGGTCAATTTAAAGTTAAAGTTAGAAATTTAACGTAAAATAAAAACATAATGATGATACAAATAAAAACTTTGTGAATTTAAAGTTATAAAAAAGACGCGTTGTGTTGTATCAATTATAAAAAAGACAGAAACTGTTAAAGCATTACTACAAGCCTGGCTCAGTCACTAGAATAAGGCTTCAGTTCCTTAATTAGTAATGACTCTAAAATAGACTCATATTTTAGCCTGACTCTTTGGATCATTGTTCACGCTTATTAATTAAAATTTATTTCGAGTAAGACGAAATTAGGAATAAAAAGGTGTAATTCGCTAATGCTTACGCATTGGGGGAGTAAAATGAAAAATATCGATTATTAGGCTGAAAACAACCTAAGTAGCATGTTTAGCATGGATTTCGCAAAGCTTATGTTGATTTCTGTTTTCGCAGGGTTAGCACTAGCGGAGTAATGCTATGCGAAAAATCAAGACGCACGAGTGCAAGCAATAAAGCTTGGAAGATCAAGGCCAGAAGCACTTTAAGCACGTAAGGAAGGAATTATCTGCCAGCGAGAAGTTGACTAACCAGACAATTAAAACACAGATTGCTGAAATCACAGGATTCCTACCTTAAACAAATCAAACACATTTGACAAAGAAATTAAAAGAGAAATCATCGCAGAAGTTGATTCTTACCATGGAATATTCAGAGACTCGATGACCTAGTTCTATAAGTAGGGTGTTTTTGTAATAGGAAGGAGGCTGGGTCTGTCCCTATTCTTTCTTCTCGGAAAAGTTCAGGGTCTCAATCAAGACGAAAATTCACTATTTTGTTTTCATTTTCTTTTCACTGTTAGACTCATTTACTTCAGTAATACAATTCTAATATGTTTTCCATATCTTGTATTGTGTTATTTGTTTGTATTATAAACTAAGTTCATTAAGAAAAAACTAGGAGAATGTGAATGTTAGTAGCATGTCTTAGGAAGAAACTGGAAGGGTTCATCTAGAGCATGTAGATTAGGTACTTCAATATTACAGTAATTGTTGACTGGCCATCCACACAAACTAGTAGCTTATAAATCGGAAGAGGAAATAACCTAAGATTATTTTGCATGTTTGATAGGTAGTGTTACATCTGTGACACTTTAAATCGGAGTTTAGGAATAAATGCGTAACTATTACATACTTAGCGCCAGTTGTAATTATATTTAGCCACGACGGAAGTCGGTCTAGATGCTAAACTGAAGCGGAAGGGAAAGTTTGTAGGCGTAGTACGATAGAGTCCCTTACTGCATGTTTCTTGATTACTTCATTGCTGCTGAATTTCATGAGTATCTTAGTCTAGCCTTATTTTATCAATATTACTTTACTCTGTTTATTTATTTACTTTTATGTTTCAACCACAACCCAACTCAAATCATATTTGTGCAATTTCCATTCAATTCTAGACATCACCTTGGATAGTTTCCAGTCCCTGTGGAGACCGATAATTTACTTATTACTTGCTGCAGACCGCGTATACTTGCGTGAAGTGAGATCTATTCACATTTTAAGCAATTGGCTATTCGCTATCGCAGATCCGCACATCAAGTTTTTTGTGCCATTGCCGGAGACTGTGTAAATTTATCTTTAGACGAGAGTGTTTAGAAT
>JBBMKA010067794.1:0-16301 GCA_037833695.1 Sechiopsis laciniata | reverse complement strand
GTTAAAATTTATCATAATGACCAATTTGTTATTTAAAAAAGAAAAACCATATTTGATATTTCACTTATACATGCACTACAAACAGTGACTTTTATTATACCTTCATATATACCTGCACCCCAAACTCTGAATTCTAATATACCTTCCTATCATACATTCACTCTAAACATTGATTTTCTATATTTTATATCACCCCTATAAAATCTTTATCATACTATACCATCCTACAAAAATTTTACCCTGCAACCAAACACACCCTTAATGTCAGGCACAAAGCACGTCATAAAATATAATATATACTATTTGAGATCCTATATGGATGGGACCATAGGGCAGCACATTATTGAGATCTTATATGAATGGGACCACATGGCAGTACTGCCTTTTTAAAAAATCCAGAACACAATTTTTAATAACGGGCATAAAAGTATGTCTTAAAATACAATGGACGATGGGCGGCCTGTCATCATCTCCCTAAATTTGGCCTAAATATGGGCTTATAGACGATGGACTATCCATCATCAATTGCACGTCGTTCATTAAATGAAAGATGAGCAATAAAGCCAGTTCTAAAACGTAATGGACGTCATCCAAAATGTCCTTCATCTATGACCTTCGATGACATTGAAAAAGGGGGCGGGCTGGCGCCCGTCACCTATCTTGAAAGATGACGGTCGTTGCTGATTGCCTTTTCCCCATTTTCTACTAGGGTTGTGGGTCTTCCCATCAAAGGAAGATTTTATTGTGAAGTTATCCCATGAGCTAAAGAGTTGCTAGCCTCACCTGATTGAGAAGAAGAATAATGCCCAAAGAGTTGTAAACATTTTTTTGCTGCTTATTATAACATCGCCTTTGAACAAGTTGACGGTTCTCAAATTTCTATCAGCTCGTGGGTCTCTTTTTGGTTCAAGGGTAATTTGAAGTATGTAAAGCCTCCTAGTAAAACATCGAAGAAGAGTAAACATCCTTATCCAACTCATCTAGACGGAGTATCCTATCAGTTGCCACCATTGGTTTGAATAAGAGAAAGGTCTATTTGAAGAGTTAAACATATAGAAGTTGACACACAAGATAAGAGGTATTTGGTTGCTTTTCTTTACCACTGGTTGTCTTTTTGTTTCCCACTAAACTGGATTCTCTTCTTTTAGTGGTTTTTAACGTTGCATCTTTTATGGCAGAAGGTAGTAGTGATTTCAGTTTGGTTTTTGTTGATTTTGGTCAAACCGATAACCAAACCGGTATCTTCAATTTTTCAACCATTAGATTCGATGCAATGTCTAATAAAGAACAAACCATTGGATCGATTTTCAATTGGTTTGGTTTGGTTTTCGATTTTAACATTATATTTTAAAAAAATATTTAATGAACCTATTTTCTCATTTCTTTTTTTTCTAGATAGGGTTGGATAGCTCGGTTCAAATTAAGTCTTGACATAAAAAAGAAACAAATGAAAAATCTTAAGCAAAATTTGGACTAATAGTTAGGATGTGATCAAAATTAAACAGGTCCTTTTAGTTTTTTTTTTTTTAAAAAAAAAAAGGTTATAATTCCAATAGGATAGAAAAATGAAAAAATGGAAAGTAAATGAAATAGAAAAAATAGGAGAATAGAAAGGGTGCAAAATCTGCAAAATTAAAGGAAAGAGAGAAAGGAACGCGTGGGCATGGATTATTGGGAAAGTTAGACAAAAAGTATGTTTAAAAAAAAAAGCACACCTTACCTTGTTTGAACCTAGTTCAATTCAATGGAAAACATATGCATACCTTCACCAACGCACCTCTGCTCCAATTTAAATGTGTAACGCATTAAATTAAATATATAAAAAACTGCCTTTTTAGGATTTAAATTTTTTTTTTTTTTTGGTTTGGGTTTTCTTTGTTTTTTAAAATGAAAAATGAATTGAACCAATATTTCTCAGTTTTTTCAAATCACAAACCAATATGTCCAATTTTATGCTAAAAAACCAAATCAATCCATAGGATTGGTTTGATTCGGTTTTTTGTTGCACCCCTAACAAAAGGATATATACTTAGTATTGTCGTTATGGTTCTGCCTAATATATATCGTGGGCTTGCTCTGATTTGTGAAGCATCATCTCTCATTGACTCATCTAAGACATGTCTTCCTTTACATTACGTACACGGTTGGCTTGCATTTTATTTCAATACACACTACAAAGTTCCTAAGGTAGTCAAATGTACGATAATGGTTGACTTCTTTGGGGAAGGTGGGGCAAAATATTTTATTAATTTTAAAGCTTGCGTACACATTTACTAGGGAAAACATGTATCATGGTATGTTAACCTTTTGACTAGAAATAAAGGTGAACGCTTAACAGATGATAGAAATCTTAATTTTTTGTTTTCACAGTTCTTTATAAGTCTTCATTCATGCTTGTTAGCTTCACGAAGTGGATCGGCATAAGTTATTGAAGCTTACAACCCTTGTCGAATTAGCCGACAATGTGGATTCTGTCAAGACATGCCAAATGATTTGAACAAAGAGATTTTAAACGCTACTTTAAACAATGTATTGCGCCTTTGGATGATATGTGTCGAAACACAGACATCATCTCAAGTATATATTCATGTTCATGCAATGAACCTATAAATCCAGGTTACTGAACGCTATCACGATTGGTGGTTGGTAAAGAATGGGAGCTATCTTGAGAATGACATACAAAAGTTGGTGGACAATGTCACTCATCTTTCTTCTAAAGCCAACTTCCCTAAGGCAGTTGGCGATGATAAAAGAGGCAGAAAAATTTGCATGTTTGACCCTGCTAATTTTGCCACCAGAGATAATGAGAAGAGTCTAACAGTGATAGTGACCAAACTTGGAAGAGGCAGAAGAAATCTAATAAACCTTCGACCTTTGAAAATGAATTTTTGTAAGGGGTTCTTAGTGCTTCGCAGTTTTATGATCTTCCATCAACCTTGGTTGGAATTTCTGTATTTATTTATTTACTTTTTTTTTAAATATAAAATAATCATTTTTTTAAAACACCATTTTTCTTTCGCACTCACCTCTTGATGATTTAGTTATGGAAGTAGTAGGGCAAACCAGTCCAAGATCAGTCGTCAGTCCATAACTATTTCATTATATGGTTGCACGCATGGGTAAGTTCAAGGCTCCAATGAATAAAGCTAGATTTCCACCTTCTATTCCTACAACTGATGAAGTTATAGAACCATTAATGAAGATGCCACAGTGTAGGTAGATGCCGTCGTCGAAAGAGACTACACAGTTGATAGGGGAACAACAGTTGACTGAGACACCACAGTTGATAAAGGCGTTGCAATTAATAGAGACACCACAGTTGATAGGGACGTTGCAGTTGAGGTAGACATTACCATTGAGAGATCATGTTTTTCACTTTGGTGGTGTGCCGACTAATGCTAGTGAGATCTCTCATC
Source organism: Sechiopsis laciniata (assembly GCA_037833695.1). Taxonomy (NCBI): domain Eukaryota; kingdom Viridiplantae; phylum Streptophyta; class Magnoliopsida; order Cucurbitales; family Cucurbitaceae; genus Sechiopsis; species Sechiopsis laciniata. The sequence goes on along the minus strand of JBBMKA010067794.1, from coordinate 12,885 downwards.
AAAAGTCATTACGAGAGGAAGAAAGGTTGGAAACTCAACTCAAGCTTTGAAAGGTAACCAAGAAGAAATTTCAAAGTCAATCGTTGAGAAAGAGAATTATTTGGCTAAGCTCAAACGTGAAGAATGTGTAGCACGCCGAGCTATAACTAATATTGAAAGTTCTTATGTCATTTCTGATGAAGATGCTTGTAACTTGGAGATATTTCGTGGAATGTTGATGCTCTTCAAGAGTTGCAAAACTTCAAATGGGTTCCATGATCTAGTTTATTTTTTCTCTTGGTGCATATATCTTATCAAAGAGAATTGTTTCTTTTATGTTACTTTAAATTTATCATTTATCAGACACGTTTTTTTTTATTATTATTATTTTTATGATGAATGCAATTGTCAAGATTTCTTTTTTCTAATACATATTGTGTGATATATATATATATATTTATTTATTTATTTATTTATATGGACTGAACTTAAAATTTCTTTTAAGTTGCCTACGTACCCTTTAATTTGGTGAAAGAAATCAAGTCATAATGTAGTTCAAGTAGCTGTAGTTTGTACTCATACGCTAAGGAGTATTACAATTTTAAGCATAAAACTTATTTAGTAACTTCTCATTGATTGGTTCTATCCTAAAGTCATCTTTATCAACTATTATGTATGCTTCATTAGTGTAGACTTCTTTGACGACATATGGTCCATCCCATTTAGGTGTAAATTTATTTCATGTATGTCCTATAGTAATGATTGGTCTTCTAATAGCAAGCCCTAGGTCCCCAACTTGAAATGAACGAGGCTTGATATTCTTGTCAAAAGCTTTAATCATCCGTGCTTGGTAACATTTGAGTGTTTGTTGGCATCAAGTCTTCTTTCATCCAATGCTTTTAACTATTGAAGATGCAATGTTGCATTTTCTTCGGTTGTCAATCCCTCTTATACGGCCATTTAGAATGATGGGATTTTTCTTTCCAATGGAAGCACAGCTTCTACTCCATATAATAAAGAATATGGTATGACTATTGTAAGCATGTGATGCGTGGTTTGATAAGCTCATAATGCTTCACTAGTTCTTTCTTACCAGTCCCTCATTGCCAGCTTGGATACTATTGATAGCTCTCAAATAGAGCATAAATTAGGCTACTTTAATTTGCATTTTTCTAAGATTCGAGGGATATAATTGAATAGTTAAGAACAAATTGCGATTAAAACTGTTAGAAATTTCATGCATCCATGATTCAGCATACAAAGGGCAAAACATTGCATTTTAAAATTAAAAAATGAATAAATTGCGCTAAATGATGATATACAATGCAGGAACGTAGAAAGAGAATGCTGGTGAACGAACTTGATACGAATGGCAAAAGGCAAAAGCACACAACACATTCAAAGCAGTCGCGTTCGAAGAATTAATCAATCATTAAAGCGCATGACAGAGGATCACGCATTAAGGGGCATGACGAAGAAAAGAATGAGCAAGCGATTAAAGATGGCGTCGCTCAAAAAAAATATTAATGGCCCAAGTAAGGACAACTCGTATCAGACAGAATTTAGCACAAGGATTCTGCCCAAGTCTTGCTCAGCAGCATTCCTGGAATGCGAAAAATTGGTATTTATGACTTTTGCAATTTTACAGCAGTATTTTTATTATTCTTCGTAATTTTAGGAATAGAATGTTTTTCCTTTCATACGTTTTTCATTTTTAATTCGTTCCCATTTTTATTTGATTTTAGAAAGGAATGATGCCGAAATTAAAGCAAGATCCTTAGGAATGAATTATAAGTTTCCTTTATTGGACGAGGATAATTTGCTCCCTAATTAGAATCACATCAATTCCTTAAATAAAATATCTACCAATTACATTTAAAACAAAATAATAAATTTCCATTTAAGTTTATTTAACAAAATTCCCCCATAAACTTCTGCCATCCGTCATGCCAATCATTTTCTTGAATCTGTCGAACAAAACCTTCGACAACGGTTTTGTGAAAATATCCGAAACTTGTTCTTGACTCGCTACATGCTTTAATGCCACGCTTCTTTCCTTCACATGATCTCAGATAAAATGAAAGCGAACTTCAATATGTTTGCTTCTTTCATGATTCATTGGATTCTTTGCTAACTCAATTGCTGATCTATTGTCAACTTGAATCACAGTCGCACAAAATTGCTTTTGCTCCATTTTTCTTAACAAATTTCTCACCCATATCGCATAACAAATGCACAAAGAAGCTACAACATATTCAGCTTCGCATGTTGAAAGTGTCACGAACGGTTGTTTCTTTGACATCTAAGTAAATACTGTGTTGCCCATATATTCCAATCGTTTATGTCTCCGCACCAATCGCTGTCGGAGTAACCACTCAACTTGCACTCTTTCGCTTTCAAATAAAACATCTCAAGTGACACTGTTTCTTGGATGTATCGTAAAATTCGCTTCAACGCCTTCTAATGAGAATAAATTGGCTCCTCCATGAATTGACTAACTATGCCAACACTTAATGCGAGATCGGGCCTTGTGCATGTGAGATAGCAAAGGCTTCCCACAAAACTTCGATATTTGCTCAAATCTAAACATTTTCCTCCATCAAACTTCTAAAGTTTCATACCTGGTTCCATTGGTATTGCAACCGGATTACAGTTTTCTATCTTGAAATTTTTCAAGATCTCTCTCACATACTCCTCTTGCGATACAAAGATTTTTGTTTCTTCTTGTTTAACCTCCAAACCGAGGAAATACTCCAGCAAGTCTAAATTTGTCATCTCAAACCCTTCTATAATCGCATTACTATTACTCATAAAAATTAAATCTGTCATCACATCATTGTGCTCTTAAACTCTTCTATCATCGCATTACTATTACTCATAAAAATCAAATCTGTCATCGCATCATCGTGCTCTTAAACTCTTCTATCATCGCATTACTATTACTCATAAAAATCAAATCATCAACATAAAAGGCAACAAATATCACATTACCTCCACTTTATTTTGTGTAAAGTGTACGCTCGTAAGGACATTATTTATAACCATTCTCTTTGAAATACATATCAATACGAGTATTCCACGCTCGCGGTGCTTGCTTTAACTCGTAAAACACTTTCTTCAATTTTAGCACCTTCTTCTCTTCTCCAATTTTCACGTATCCGGGTGGTTGTTCAATATACACTTCTTCTTCAAGCACGCCGTTCAAGAGTGCTATCTTGACATCTATTTGATAAATTGGCCATCTAAATTGTGCCGCTTACGAAATTAACAATCGAATTGTCTCCATTCTCGCAACTGGAGCAAAAACCTCATCATAGTCGATTCCTACTTTTTGGGATCTGCTTGTATCCCTTCGCAAAAAGTCTCCCCTTGTATTGCTCTATCTTCCCTTGCACATTCATTTTCTTCTTGAATACCCACTTCACACTAATCGGCTGACTTGTATTAGGTAATTCGGTCAGCTTCGATGTGTCATTGCGTTCTATGGCATTAATCTCTTCATCCATTACAGTTTTCCACTTCTTGTCTCGTACTGCTTCCTTAAAACTAATACTTTCCGCATCTGCCAAAAGACACAAGATGCACCTCATTTGTCGCATTGTACAACTCTTGTAAACTCTGCATTCTAAGTTGTTGTGGTTCTTCTTCTTCAGTTGTTTTAGGCTCTCTTGGCATACTCGTTGATGCAATGACTGGTAAATTTTCAACTTCGATGCTGACTTCCATCAAATTGTTCTAGTCTCATTCGCTTTCTTCATTTACTCGCAAATTGCAACTCACCATCACCTTCTTGTTTATTGGATCAAATAGCTTGTATCCTTTTATTCTTTCATCATAGCCAATAAACACATACTTCTTGCTCTTGTCTTCGAGCTTCGTTCTTCGAGGATCAGGTACGTGTGCATAAGCCACACTGCCAAACACTTTAAGATGCAAAATTGTCGACTTTCGTCTTCTTCATGCCTCTTGCGGTGTTTTATCATTTAGCTTTGCATGTGGACATTGATTTTACACATAGACTGCATATTGCATTGCTTCTTCCCAAAATTCCTTTGGCATACTTTTACTCTTTAGCATTGCTCGAACCATATCAAGAATGGTTCTATTTTTCCTCTCGGCCACACCATTCTGTTGAGGAGTGTATGGTGCAGTTAGAAATCGTCTTATGCCTTGCTCCTTGCAATACTTCCTAAACGTCGTCGAAGTATATTCTCCACCTCTGTCAAAACGCACAGCTTTGATCCGTCTACCAGTTTCCTTTTCCACCCTCACTTTCAATCTTCTAAACGCCTTAAATGCCTCTGATTTTTCTTTCAAAAAATAAACCCAAGTTTTCCGGGAGAAATCATCAATAAAAGTAATGAAGTACCTTTTACTACTGAATGGTGCTGAGGTAATTGTTTTACATATATTCGTATGAATCATCTCGAGCGGTTGCTTCGCTTGATATTTCACTTTCTTCTAAAACGAGGTTCTCACATGCTTGCAGAGCACGCATTCTTCACATAACTTTCCTGAGTCCATCTTTGGTAGCCCGTGCACCATATTCTTCTTTGCTAACTCTTTTAGTCCTCCATGATGTAGATGACCAAAACGAAGATGCCACAACGTTACTTTATCTTCTATATTGACTCGCAAACATCTTTCTCGAACTTTTGTCAAATTTAGTCTATATATGCAATTTCTTCCCATCTCTACTTGAGCAACTAAACGCTCTTTCTTGTCCCTTAAATGCAATAACTGGTCTTTCAAAAATACAGAGTAACCCTTCTCTGTGAGTTGCCCCAAACTCAAAATATTTTTTTTGAAATCTGGTACATAATAAACATCCTGGATTTACCCTATCAAGCCATCATTTTACACAAAAGAAATCGTACCTTTGCCTTTTACCTTTACTTTTGACACATCTCCAAAAGAAACATGACCATCTTCTATTTTCTGCATCTCTTTGAACAGATGCTCATGTCTGTACATATGGTTACTTGCCCTTGAGTTGAGATACCCCACAGTATCATTATAGTCGCTTCCTTCTTTATGTGCCATCAAAAGAACACCTTCATTTGCATTGTTTTCTATTACTAAGTTGTTTTTTTCTTCAACCCTTTTATTCGCACGATAATCTCTCACAAAATGCCCTTCTTCACCGCAATTGTAGCATTTATCGAAATAACAATCACTCTCTTAGTGACCATACTTGTGATACTTGTAACATTCATTATTTGACTGATTCGATCTGTCGCCTTTTCCTGGATCGCATCCTCTTCCGCACCAATTCACTTTACTCGTATGTTCTTTCTTTGCATCATAACTGTCGCTTTGACTACTGCGACCATATTCACAATCTCCACGATAGCGACCTCTACTATGAAATTATTTAGAATAATGTACCTCTTCGTCTTCGATTGATGCCTTTGTTTGAAGCGTTTATTCTAACATTTCCTCTTTCTTCTTGTTCTTGCGTTGCTTGTGTGCCTAAAGAGAACCAACAATCTACTCAACAGTGAGCGTTGCAAGATCCTTTGAATTCTCTATCGCACACACCACATTCTTAAAATTATCTCTCAACGATCTCAAAATATTTTCAACAACTCGCGCATTCGTTAGCTTTTCTCCATTTCGACTGAATTGATTTACCATCATCTGCACACTTGTGATGTAGTCAAACACGCTTTCTGACTCCTTCATCTTTATGCTCTCCAACTCACTGCGAAGAGTCTGGAGACGCACTTGCTTCATTCAGTCGGCTCCTTTGAACACTTTCTCTAAAGTGTCTGACGTTTTTTTTTGAAGTAGTTGCTCTCGCAATCTTCTCGAAACCCAATTCATCAACTGCACGGAACAACATGTACAATGTTGTTTTATCTTTCGAACACGTCTCTTTCAACTCTTTGGTTTGAATCGCCGTACGTTTCGCAGTATCCTCTGGTTCTATAAAACCTTTTTCGACCACTTCCAATGCATCATGAGATCTAAGAAGCACTTTCATCTAAATGCTCTAATTCTCGTAATTTGCCTTCGTCAATCGTGGCAACGACATTTAACTCGTCACATTCACAATCGGCTCTGATATCAATTTGAAGAATCTAAATGCGAATAACAAATCAATAAAACACAAATTCTCTAAAATACTTTACTTTATTTCTAAAAGATCTCTCTACAACTTTCACTTCATTTCTCATTAAATATGACAAACAAACACCCCCTGAGGGTTTTATGATTGTACTACTTTAAGAAAGACTTGCCTTACTCGGTTTATCTGAACTACCTGCACTGCGTGTGATTTAAGTCTGGTCAACTTTGAATGATGGTTTTTATTTTGCAATTGGTTCATCCCTGTAAAGTTATTCTTGCTCTTTAAGGGTGTGTTTGTGTCACCAAGAATAAGAAGGAGAATAAGAATGAGGATGATTCCCCCATGTTTGGACCACCAAGAATCATTCCCTCCATAATCACATTTTTCAAAAGTCACCATTTTCATTCTCTTCCTAACTACTTTTCATTCCCCTCACACTAACTTTGTATACATCACATCACTATTTTTCACTCTCATCATACTCATTATTTTATTTTACCCACAATCATTCCCTTCACCCCAAACACAAATAATCATTCTCTTCATCCCAAACACATATTACCATTCTTCCCATAATCATTTTTTTTTCTATTCTCTCCCTAATTCTCATGCCCCATTCTCCAAACATCCTTTGACTAGAGTCAAGCGGCTTATACATATTACTAGTTTAAAAAGACTTTCATTTCCTGTTCTATTGGTAAGAAATACAATGCAAAACAAGCTTACTCTCATATTTACTTGTCATGTGCCTTGTTTCTCCATTTTGTCATTGTTTTGTGTGATAATTTTGAAGTTCTACTATTAAGTGCAACATTTATGTAAATCCCTAAGCACTATTATCTTCTTGAAGGTAGTCTAGCATTTCTAGTTGAATTTATATGAATCTTGCTTTGTCTGTTACAGCTGCTAGCTGATGCGGAAGGAGCTAAAAGGCATGCCATGATTGAATTATTAACATCTTATGGAGGCCTTTCCTATGTAAGTGGAAAACTTCCCTTTGGTTTTTTGTATTTATGTCAGTCAATGTTTTGTGCCAATTGGTAGTGTTAGCATAATTTTATTTTTATACTATTTATTCTTCTTAGCAATCAGACATATCTTCCTTACTTTCTATATTTTCCTGATTATTGTGAAACTCAGATGTTTATATTTACATGAATACTGTCATATCTCAAATTTCCTTTCATTTTCTACAATGTGATCAATGTTATTGTTATCCTTTTATTGCATTTCTATGTTTTTTCTTATATCCTCGACTTACTACACATTTTTTGAGCTGATTGCATTTGAAGATTAAGATATTTCATGTTACACCATGAAATTTCTTCTTGATAGGAAACGAGTGAAACTGATTATTCTTCACATCAGGATTTTATTTCTTACTAATTTCTGCCTAGCATTAAAATCTATGTTGCAGGGCCAAAATGGAAGCCATTTTGAACCAACGCCTATTCTTCTTCCTCTACCAAAAAAATGTGACTGGGAAATTGATCCTTCTGAACTGGAGTTTTCAAACTCAGCTATTATTGGGAAGGTAAAATTTATCTTTCTTGAAATTTCCAGCAAGGATTTTCATTACCCAAGAATTTGAAATCTTTCCACATGATGATTGAGCTAGAAAGTTGTTTGTGTTATTTCGATGCCTGTATAAAAAGTACATTGGTTTACAAATCTATAATCAAAATCTGTTCTGCTAGTTAACTGCATTAAGAAATACAAGTGGTTGATGTCGATTGGAAAACATGGAAACTTCAGCCATTAAAAACTGAGGACTTGAAGGGAGACTTCTAGTTGTCTTGGAATGAAGAGCTTGAAAAATAATTTCAGCATGTTGCCTTATATAATGCATGGCTTTCCTTCATTTTTTTTCCTCTTTTAATGGGCGTAAAAGCTTATGCTAACTTTGGTTTTTGTGGGAAACTCCTCATGATGTCAAGAAGATCTTATGGATACCCATCAACCAGATATTTTTCCTTCTGGAAACTTTGATGCAAGTGGAATGGGAGAGTTTTTAGGGACATTTACTCAAGTTTTGATAGTTTATGGACTTGATTTGTTTCATGTTCTATATTGGTATAAATGTATTCTAATGACTAAAGCTTTCTTCTTTGATTTCCAACTGGTAAACTTTAATATAATACTCTTTTTGGTATTTGGGAGTCTTCTATTTGTTGAATAAACTTAATGCTAATTTTAATGTGTTGTTTAATTGTTGCTACTATGAGTTTTTTATTTTAGAGTTAGTGGGCTCTTAAATGTGGTTAGTGGGTCTTAAATTAGAAGTTATTGGCAAAATGGTTTCTTGTAATTGAATGCCAAAATGGTTACAAATTTATGGCTATAGAGTCTTGTAGAACAAGCTTGTAATAGGCTATACATAGATAGCTTATTCCATTGTGGAACATAGAGTAATAGAGCAATAGAGCAATAGAGCAGAAGAGCAAAAGAGCAAGAGAGCAATAGAGAAAAAGAAGTTGAAAAATAAAGAGAGAGTGTTTTTTAGAGAATTTGCGAGTGTTTTGTCTCTCCAATCACAAAGTGAAAAGCTTGCACGATTGTGTTATTTGTGTTTTATTTGTGGTTACACTATCTCCCTTTGTTTCATTCATAGTGAAATAAGTTTGGTACATGCCTTTTGGTTACAAAATTGGGGAAAGGAACCGTCATCTTTAAATTTTACACCACTAATTCTGTACACATGTTCCAGAAAACCTTTTTAATCCATTCCCTCTATATGAATGCTGAAATAATTTAATCTTAGACCTTTTATCATATTTTATTTTGTTTTGTATTTGTTATTTGAATGTTTTGTTCCTATGATTCTCATTCCATTTAAGAGAGTAGTTTTCGCATATGAATGTCTGACTTTTGCAGGGGTCGTTCGGGGAAATCTTGAAGGCCTATTGGCGTGGACCCCGGTAGCTGTCAAACGTATTCTTCCATCACTTTCTGATGATAGACATGTGATGCTGATCCAATATCACAAATTTCTCCCTGTGATTATCAAAATGATCTTGAAGGAAATAAAATCAGAGGCAATGAACATCTATAAAAATATTTGACTTCTAAATTTTATATGTAAACCTTTGTTTGATAGAACAGAACAGTGAATTTTTCCAAATTTATATAAATATATGTTTATTTTCTTCCTGTTGTTTTTCCTTTCACTAGCAGCATGGAATCTGACTTCTAAATTTTATTTTGTTTTGTATTTGTTATTTGAATGCTTTCAAGCTACCTGCCTTTACCTCTGATATATAAATAAATTGTTAAATTTTAACAGATTCCTTGAAACTTTCACAAAAAAGAAATAAGATGCCTTAAAGATTATTGAAATAAAAGAGGGAATCTATAGATTTTAAAGTTTAGCTGTGGACATTGCTAGATAAATGAATGTTGCACTAATTTAGTTCTCTTTGTCCAAAGAAAAATGGAACATCCTTCTCTCCATGACATATCCTTATTTCCTTTTATAACTTGCTATTTGTTGAAACATTCCTAAGACCTTCCTTTTATTTGTTATGTTCTTAGACTTGCAAATTCAACATGAGGGGTACAATTTAGAGTTAATTCAATGTTGTCCCAAAATTCATAAACTAAAATACAACATTCATTCAAGCAATATAAAGAACAATGACGCCAAAGATTTAAAATGGTTCGGCAAGCCTAATCCATTCGCAAAGGGCTTTTAGGCCTTTGCTAGAAGAATTTTATTAGAGTTCAAATATGTATGAACAATCATACATAAACTAAGAAATACAAATTGATTCCATGAGATTTACAAAATAGAGAAACAAGCAAATAATCAAAGACTTAGAAGAATACAACCTTAAAAAATGAGGAGATGAATCAAGAAAGAGTTTGAATCCAAAGATTCAAACATTTCTTCTATCCTGCACAATACTTCAAAAATCTTCAATGAGGTCTTCCAAGAAAGGCCTCTAAGAATAAAACTAAAATGTCAGGATCTTCACGATGGAGGCCGGAATGCGCGCCAACGATAGTCGAAAATGCACTAGCGGCGTCACCAAGTTGAAGGCGTAGTAATGGCGGAAGAAAGAATCGAGAAATGGGCAAAGGAAATGAACAAGATTTGTGCGCCAAATGGGGTAAAACCATTTTCTCTCTCTAATTAAATCTCACCAATAAAAATCTCTAATTTGCTTTCTCTCTAACTTTACTCATAAATGGTAAATGTAAATGATGCATTCTAAATCCCTCATTTTGCTACATGGCATCAATGGGTATTTATAATGAATAAAAAGTAACATATAAGATTGATTTTAGTAGATCAAATCTAATTAAAACTCACCATAACTACTTATGATTATTCAATTAATATTCTATTAATATAAACTTTGACTATAAAACAATTTAGCCTAAAATATAAAATTGGCTAAAATTAAGCAATGAATTTAATGGTTTCTATTTAATTCAATTAGTAATAAATCTAGGTTTAAAATAGTCATAAATAAAATTCTTATTTAAACCAATTACTAATTTATCATTAACCAAATATCACACTATTTCATAGGTAAGGAAATTCATGATCTTTCTTGAAAAAAATCATAGAAATCGTAAAGGAACATTTTTCCTTGAAATTTTGCCGAGAAGAAATAAGATTCTTCGAAAATTCTTGGAAGGGACAGGTTTGGGTGCAGCCATGGCTGTACCCCCATGGCTGCACCCGTTGATGTGGCACTCTCAGAGCCACAAATTTTTTTTTTCTCTCTCTTTGTGTGTGGTTATCAAGGGGGGTGCAGCCATGGCTGCACCCAAATCCTTCCCTTCTTGGAAATGAAAGAGCAAATGAAAAGGTTAATTTCCTTTCTTTTATTTGAGTCCTACTTCATAGTTCTTCCAGAACTGATCTTACATTGCTTTTCCATAAGTTGAGAAGTGGGCTTCAATATCACGATTCTCTATATGCTTGCAAATGCACAAGCCATAAGGTGCTTGGTTTTAGCTGCTTGATTTTGGATTACTTTGAACCTCTCATATAATGGTACCTATTAAAAAAACACTATGAAGTAAAGAGAAAGAAATATTCTGCAGTATTGTTTTATTTCAAAACCATGTTGTTTCTATGATCTAAGAATAAAGTAATTTTGTTTAAATCTGTTTATTTTATCGAAAGGACATCTCCATCATCTAGTATGTAATGATGGTGTACAAGCTCATTTGATGATTATTTGATACATTTTACTGATTTTTATGTTGATTTTTTCCTTGATTGGGGTTACGCTATACATCATTAGTGTTTACGATCACTTCGTACTCTAACTCTAGAAATTAATTGTCATAACGAAAAAATTTGTCATTTAACTGACTCCAGTATTTGCTCCTTAGGAATTTAATAATCGTGCTAATTAGTTTGATAAATAACTTTTGTTCCAGGGGAATGACTTATATCCACAATGAGCCAAATGTTATAATTCACCGCCACCTAAAACAAAGGTGAGCTTAAGACTTTAATCAGCATGTTATCTATCTCTCTCTTACTCCAGAGATTAACTTTAATTTATCAGCATCGGGAGATTAACTTTTTCACTCGGAAAACTAAGCCCTAGTTTAATAACCATTCTGTTTTGTTAAAATAATGGCCTAAACTTTAATTAGGAATTTCATTTAATTAAACATCATTAAAATACATCAAGATTAATTACTAATATAGAGTTAATAAATAGTAGAACCAATATGTTTGAGTGGTTAAAACTAATTAGAGAATTAGTTTAGTGTAACTACTCCCATTTAATCCATGTACACCCATTTTATTCACTATAAATAGATTGGCATGCATTTAATTTCATTTAAGCATTTTGAGTCTAGGTTTTACATTTGAGAGGAATTTTATTAAGTGATTTTCATTTAATAAAATTGAGAGAGAAAAGCAATTAAAGTGTAAGGTTGTTTGAGAAAAAATGAAAAGAGGGGCACAAGTGGAATTTTAGAAAGAAGTTAGAGAGAGAAAGAAAGGGAGCAAGATTTGCTCCCCCTTTTCACGCGCACAAGAGAAGCTGAGAGCCTAAAGGGCTCTCTCTGTTTTTCATCGCATAGTAGCGACTGCCCAGGCGGGGCAGTTCGTTCAAATAGCCGTCGGCTGCCGCTCATTCTGACGCCGCCGTCGCTCGCACTAGCGAAGATCAAATCTGCCACCGCCTCTTGTTTATGTGGCTGTTCATGGGGTCTTTTCAGATCTGAAGCAAAAAAAGAAGAAAGTGGTTTGATTCTAGGTGCATCTTTGGGGGTTTCTTTCAACAAAGCTTCAAAGGAGTGATTCTTGCTTAGGAGAAGCAAAATCACTTGGGTTTTCTTTGTTCTACAAGGTGGTGACAACTCTTTTCCCTTCACACTTTGGAATATTCTTTTTCTTTTGGTTAGATCTCAAATGTATGTTGTAATAGCTTTGTAATTCTTATTCACGATTGTAATCTTGAACATTGAAACATTAATTTCTAATAATATTGTCTCGCTCGAGCGTTTATCGCTCGGGAACAGTGGAATAGGGCTTACGCGCCGAACCACTTTACATCGTTGTGTCAATTTCTCTATTCTATACCTTTTACTTATTGTTTTGGATGATTTTACATGGCTGGAAAATTTTTCCAGCTTTGTTAATTGATTGGTTCATCAATATTTGAGTCCCAAAATTAAAGAAACGAACGTCGTATGCTTAGGATAGGTCGTCGGTGAACACTAGTTAATATTATGACAGTTTGGTATCAGAGGCTAGTCTTAGATTCTGCCATACATGACCATGTTTCTTTCTTGAAATTTATTAGTTTAGAATCTTGTGTTTAGGAAAATTCTTAGAGTGACGATTCTTGTGTAAT
>JBBMKA010067783.1:0-16301 GCA_037833695.1 Sechiopsis laciniata | reverse complement strand
TATATATATAATGCTTTTTTGAAATTACAATTATTGGGAGTGGGGGATCCACTAATTTTGGCCCTTATACTTAAAAAAACAAAAATTAATTGGTTCCTATGATAAATTTAATGGAAATTATAATTGATGACTGGTTCTAACAAAATAATTACAAATATAGTCAAATTTAAAAATATTTGTATCCATAGTCATAATTACGATTCAATATGATATTATTAATACTCATTAATACAGTATTATTTATTATTAATACAATATTGTATATTATTACAGGATTATGTATTATTACAGTACTATATATTATTAATACCTATAATTATGATTGCTAAATATTTTTAAAAGTAATCATATTTGTAATTATTTTTTGAATTTCTTATAAGTTTCCCTAAATTTAAATGCAATATCTATTGAGATTCATTTAATAATGTAAATAATTTAAATATAAGTAAGGAAAATATATGAAGATATTTTTAAAATTTATAGAAAGATAAATTTTGTAAGGAAAAAAAAAAAAAACCAATAAGGATAAAATTTTTATTTATTTTAAAAATTTTAAAATAAAATTGAAACATTTAAAAATTAAAATTTGTTATTTTATTTAAAACATTTACTCGTACAAAATTAATTTTTTTAGCAAATTTCAGTTGCTGTGACGCACTTAACCTGCGGGTGATAGAAATTGCAACCGGTTACCTGCTTCTCCATAATACTTTTTTTTTTCTTTGGGAAATACGAATTTTCGTCCTACATTTACGTAATTACAAAATTACCCCCATTGTTCCTCTTCCACGCCTTGTTTGTCGGTTACTGTTGGGCGTTGGGATAATGTTTTTCTTTCGATACTATCGTTATTTTATTTTCTTTTTCAAAGAATGTGGCAATGTTGGAATATTCTAATTATTCCACCCTGGCATTTTCATGCACATTTATTTTACAAAAAATATGTGTGTTTTTTTAGGAAATTTACTTTAGGGTGTTACCTTTTTTTGTTGTTCATTTTAATTTTATATATATGCATATATTTTAATTTCATCGGTGATCAAATTTTGGAGTTTTTATTTATTTATTATTATTCTAATTTTTTATTCTATTTCTCCTAATTTAAGATTTTTGTTAGCATTTATTGTACTTATTAAAGAGTATCTATGTAGTAATGAAAGACTTTGTAGCACTTGAAATCTGATAAAAAATATGTTATAAAAAATTGGATATATTATTCTTGGATCAAGCCATTTTACAACTTCTTTCTTTACTATTTCATTCATGCTTGGATTTAAACATTTGTTGTTGCTCAATTGATTTGAAATTCTCTTCTTCAAGGTTGATTGTATGCATACAAAATGATTGGCTTAAACTTTTGTATCTGCTAGCATCCACCAAATTACGTTTTCTATATTGTTTCAATAATGTTAGTAACAATACCTCTAGCTTTGTCTTGGTTTAATTCAGTTGAGATGATGATAGACAATATTATTTTCTTCTAAAAATACATATTTCAAATGCTTTGACAAAAGTTCAACTCTAAAGTTAGCCGTTGTTCTAGTGAATATTATATGTGTATTGATCGATAATTATCTCTTGCATTGATTGAAATTATCTAACACATGAGATTTTGTGTCTTTTTATTAAACTTACCCTAATATTTTTTTTCTATACATGAATTTCTTATAAAAAGTTGATATTGATAGATTTTTAAAAAATTATTATACATAAAAAAATATCCTTCTTCATGAGTCTGATTACATGTAATTAAATTATATTAGTTATATTATATATATATATATATATATATATATAACGATGTTTGTGTTGTAAGTAAAGTGAAAATGAAAATATATCACGTGAACCGATTCTTCTCATCTCAATGTTCCCATGTTCTTTTTGTTATTTATTAAATCAGTCAAGATAACGTGAAATTATTCAATTATATATTTTTGTTTTGTTTTTTTTTAAACAACCAATGTGAATGGTTGGTTATTATTATTATTATTATTATTATTAATTTAATATTATAAATTTTCTTCTTATAATTTTTTTTTTTTTTTTAACCAAATGGGTCAGTGGTGCAATAGTTTCATTGTTTTGCTGTAAACAGGTTCGATCTCGAGAATTGTCCCCCTCCTCCGATATGTACTATAAAAAAATTCCATTTTTTTGAATTGTGATCATGGTATTAAATTATAGATATGGTATACGCTTTTAATTGATAGATTCATAAAATAGTAAGTTATGATATATTGAGTAACATATGCATAGAAACTCCTAAATAAGTTTCGCAGATAACACTTCTGAATTAGATCCAATATTTGTTGTTTAAGTTCATATGTAAACGTAGTTTATAGTTAGCATTACCTTAATTTTTATATTTTTATTAAAAGAAATCGATTTTTTTAGGTTAAATCAAAAATTGTATAAGTTTTTACAAACTTGTTCGTAACCAGTAGATATCAAAACAAAGAATTTATTGACTGGATATAATATTTATAGACTTTATTTTTAGTAAATAAGAGATAAAATCGTTATCAAATCGGACCAATTTTTATAAACTTTATTTTAGTAGTTCATCATCAGTGTGTACTTATGGTGTTGAGCTATTGCTAGTTAACATAAAGAATTGACTCTATCGTTGTTTGGTTAGGTGAAAGTTGGGTCGATAGAGGAAGAACTTCAAAGTAAATTCAATTATGTGGAAGCTGTACCATAAATTTTAACATATTCTTCTTAACATGTGATGAATAAGAAAAGTGTTGGAATATGTTATTTTGAGTGGTCTACTTTATGCGAGTGTATGATATAGTTCTTAAATATTAAATATTATGACGATTAGTGAAGACAAATGTTAGAGCATAAGAGGTAGATTATTCCAGATATTTTGTCAAAGTAAAATTAGTTGAAAATTTGACAAAGATATTAAAAATAGTATAATAACTCTAATTAAATTATTGTTGCATATTATATTATTGTGAGAGAAAGAGCATGGAATGGGAGTGATGTAAATTTTTGAAGAAAGTGCTTATCTAATTAGGATTGGGTGAGAGATAAATCCGATGTAATTTTAGCAATTTTTCACTTAGTATAAGTTATTTTGTTCATATTTTTTTGCTTCAAATTTCATAATTTTTTTTCATGTAAATTCAAGTGTTTTTTTTTTATTAGTTGTGTATTGCTTTTCTTTAATTTCTCAATTATTTCCTATTTGATCTTACGACAACAATCATAAATAAACTATAAACTGTATAGTTTGATCAATGGCGATGCAAATATGTGAGTAAAATTAAGAAAATTCTTTTAGAGGAGAAAATGGAAAAAAAAAAAAAAAAATGAACATAACCTTTTGAAGTATGAATGATTTTTAATTAGTTCCGAGAGGACGGTGGGAAATCAGAGAGTGGATGATACACTTATTATAAAATATAAGATATGAAATATTTATGTGCAAATTTTTTAATATATATATATATATATATAGTCGAGAGGATTTTCAAAAGTTAAAGGGGTGATGAATTTAATCTGTAATAATCACTTATATAGAAATTAATTTTGTGCGTACATAAATTGGCTCTAATAATTATAGATAATCACTTTAAACATGTGTAAATTCCCTCGTAATCATTTCTTTAATTATGAATATTGATAATCATTCTCTACCTTAATTATTCCTCATATTAGCCTATACACTTATAAACATTTCATTTTCATCGCCCAAAAGTCCCATTAATGTTTTATTTTATTAACATGTTACATTACAAATTAGTGATGGCCCTTTGAATTTGAGATGTCTACAGGGTGAGGATGGGGAGGGCAAAAATCCTTTCTCGTCTCCTCGAAATTCACCATTTTTTTTTCGGGTATGGGGACGAAGATTCACCACGCAGAATTGGTGGGGATCAAGTTCCTCGCAATCAAAAATTCACCATTTTATTTTTATTTTTATTTTTATTTTTTCTTTTTCTATTCTTAATTTTTTTTAAGTATTTTTTAATAATATTTTCAAATAGTTAAATTTTCATGGAAAATGTACATTAATTTCAATTAGATAACTAATTATTGTAAAAAAAATATACATTTGAATAAATATTTCTACAAACAAAAAATTATAACTAAAGATTAAATTAATAAAAGGAGGAAAAAATCATTTTAAAAAATAAAATGTAAACGGGGCGGGGATCGGAGAAACGGGGATGGGGAATACATTCCCCGTCCCCATCTCCGTTTATGTTGCAGAGAATTTTTTATCCCCGCTCACTCTCCCATTCACCACTTAAACGGGGATTCACCGCCCCATTCGGGTCGGGACCCCGAGAAAGGCCAAAGAAAAAAATGGACATCTTTACTTTGAATATGTTATGACTCAATAGATATAGGTATAGATGTCTAAAGCCCTAGTCCTACAGCTATTTGTATACAATATTTTAGTTACATCATGCAACTTTTGAATTGTGTTCCATATTTACAATTATTTTGTTGACAATGTTAAAAGATATAAACTCATTTTTTGCTTGTATTGTACGTAGTACGGTACTAGCATCAATGACATACTAAATTAATCTAAAATTTAGAGACAAGTCACAACCTATCACTTTAAGTTTTTAAATTGATTAGTGATTTAATATGATTAAACATGGTATCAAAGCAAGAGGTTCATTCTACTTGTAGAACGATTTTCAAATTTTATTTTAACATTTAAATTAATTAATGATTTAATATAATTCAACTAACATGCTCATGAAATAATTAGTAAGTACATAAAATAGGGTAAACGAACCTATATGACAAGTTTTTTAATAATTATATGGGGAGATGTATGTTGAAACATTTTCTATAGAACAAGTTAAAAACATGCTACAATTTATGCATAATTGATCGCTCTTCAAATTATTGTTATTTTGAAGTATTCAAATCACAAGTTTAATAATAATAATAATGGAATTTTTTTTTTTTTTGTATGTAAAACCAAACAAAATATATGAATAACAATGTTTTAGAAGAAATTCGTGCTTAACATAAAATTGAGATGAATCCAGTAAAAAGACAAAAAAGTTTATACGCTCCATGGTTTCAATTAATACAACAAATGATCTTCAATCAGTGTATATATAATTTTAACCAATGCTACAAATAGTTTTCAATCGTTTCCAAATTCAAGCACCATCTAAGTTCCATTTGCCTTGTGCGTTTCACTTCCCTCAATTCTCTATTTTCCATCTCAAATGTACCTTACATAATTTCCCCCAAATTTCTAGCAATCAGTTTTTGCCATGAAGATGCGATTGAATCCAAACCCATTTCTAAATAAAAACACTAACCAAACCAAAAATGACAAATAGAGCAAAACCCTCTAGAGCTCAGCCAAAAATCCACCAATGCAAAGCCTAAACAAGAGTTGAACGGCCAAAAACAACAAAATCCCCAACTCAACCAATGGAGAAAAGTCTAAATAAACACAAACCATCAGAAACGAAATCGGCGAAATAACAAAAAGGAAAATAAAAAAACAGCAATCAAACAAGAAATTGAAGAATTAACAATCCAAATGCAAAGGATATAAAAGTGAGAGCAGAGTAAACAGATTGAGGAGGGAAGGAAGAAGAAAGGAAAAAATTAATAATAAATAAAGGTAAAAATGGAAGCAGTAAAGTAAAAATAAAAAATGCCTTCATTAGTACTTGGGGTGCGTGGCCACACTAAGTTAACTGCACTCACATGTGGCTCCCTATCATGGCGCCACTTTTTTTTTTCTTTTCTATTAGAATTATATTTAATATCTACAAAAGAAAACCTTTTTTTATGCCATACTTTATTTCTATGGTTTTTGTAACCAACAATTATTTTAGCAAAATAAAACAATTATATTTTCATTATTTTTTTTAAACAATATTATATTGTTTTGGGCCAGAATTGTTCAAATTATATTCATATGATGAACTTTGTGTTTTATTTCGGTTTCAAATCAATTTTTTGTGCTTCAATTCACTAATTAACATAAAATTAACCATTTTATTTTTAATTTTTAATTTTTAATTTTTGTAATTTAAGTTTATTTTTACCGAAATTTCCTATAATCTGCTTCATCTTTTTTATAGTATATCTTTTCTTAATAAAGTATGTGAATGCTAACCAAATTTTTAAAACAAAAACAAGCTTTTGGAAGTACTTTTTTTTTCCCTCAATTTTAGTTTAACTTCATAAAATATTCGTAAGATGTAGATATCTAAGAAAAAACATATGATAAAATAGTTGTTATAAACTTAAATTTCAAAAAACAAAATGATTATCAAACGTACCTTAGTTACCTTAAAATTGGTTTATGGAAATGGTCAAATTGAAATTATAGACTGGCCTAAAATTGATAAAAAAAAAATACAATGAAATAACTTAGTTAGAAAAAGTTGTCTTATATAAACTATGAAATGTAAATACTAGACTTAGCTCTTTTTTTTTCTTTTTTTTTTATCTGTGACAGGACAATACCCTTACAATATTTGGATGTCAAGTTATTAAAATCATGATTTTCAATTAACTTATTTATTAAAAAAATAAAATAATTATAAAAACCATCAAATAGAGAGTATAGACTTATAAAAACCATCTAATTGGAATAGTAGACTTAGATAAAGTTGTTTTTTTTTTTTTTTTTTAAACCATGAACTTGGAATAAAATGTTTAGTAAAATTGTGATAGAAACTTGTTCAGATCAAAGCTAAATAATCATTGCAATTATACCACATTAGAAGATAGTATTCTAGATTGGACTTTAAAAATAAATATTTTGTCCAAATTATAATTAGGTACGGAATGAATATTATGTTGTTACAATTTAAATTAATGTCATTTTTATATATTGCCAAATAAATAAGTTGAATAGTCAAAGCGTACATAATGTGTGAAATCATTAAAAAAAAACATAAAAATGGTAAATATAAGTTAGAAACTCAGTTTCACTCAATATTCATACCAATCATAGCTTAACTTAATATTCAGCTTAACTTAATACTTAGCTTAACTTAATCCCTGCACCAAACAACAATTTGGTTAACTTAATCCATGCACCAAATACAGATTAACTTAATACTCAGCTTAACTTAATACTTCTTAACTTAATCGTAATCCATGCACCAAACACGCCCTTAAATGTTAAATATTTTTATTTCTCACATTTCATTCTTATGTGTCAACATCACCCAAAGGGAAAATTTTCCCATAAGAGAAAGGCAATAAATCCATAATCTCTTCAAAGAGGTAACATAATGTCAACAAAGAGGTAACATATTTTTCCATTCATAAAGGCCAGCCAGGAAGAGAGAAATCAGAGTGACAATAAGAATAAAAAAGAAAAAGTTATTATTATTATTTTTAATTTTTTCCCCCTATTTCCCTTTTTATTTGACGGATTAAATAACATAAAAGTGGAAAACAAAGGTCTAAAATTTAATGGGTGTCAGAAAAATAAAGTCCCAATAAGAAAAAAGTACCATCTTTTGATTATGTAATGTAAATAAGAGTTAAAAAGAAAAGAAAAGAAAAATTAAAAAAAATTTAGTATAAATTGAGTGAGGAAAACAAAGTATCACTACTTTCAAACAAACGATAGTCAAATATAGTTTACAATAAAATAATGAATTCATTGAGCCACTAACTCATTCAATAAAAAAAAAAAGTTCGTAGTTATTAGGTTTGTAGTTTAATTTCTATTTGATCTATACATTTTAAATTTAATCTCTTTTAACTCTTTACATTTAAATTTTAAAAGTATAGTGTGTTTTAAATTTACTTTAATATTTATTTTATTTTAAAAATTAAATTCATGAAAACATTGAAATAATCATTTTATTAATATATTAAAATTTAAAAATAATACAGTTGATTTTAGTCAACATTTTAACTAACAATTTAGTATCTTAAAAACTAAAAGTATGCATTATAAAAATGATAGAGGTGTAAGTGTTTGATTTTGAAATATAAAGATCAACTAGAAACAACACTCTAATCGAATGTACTAAAAAATGGTTTTTCCAAAAGAAAAAAATACATTTTTAATCTCTAAATTTTCAACGTTGTTTCTATTCAGCGATACATTTAATAATCAAACGTTTTTACCTCTAACATTTAATAAGAATAATGAAATGTTGACCAAAATAATAATTGAACAAATTTTAAATTCTAATATATTTATGAATTTTAATTTATTTTTAAGTATAATAGAGTCGTGGTGAAAAGAGTCTTAAAAACTAAGAGATAATGAGTCAAATATATGATAACCACATAAAATTCGTTTTTATTTTGAAAATCGTAATATATGACATATTCTAACAAAATAATTATAGAAGTAGTCAAATTTGAAAATATTTGTATCCATAGTCATAAATACAGATCAATATTGTATTATTAATACTCATTAATATATTATTATATATAACTAATATATTATTATATATTATTAATATGATATTATATTTTATTAATACAGTATTGCATATTAATATAGTATTATGCATTATTAATATTTTATTATTATTAATTCCTATGACTATGATTGTTAATTTTATTTAAAAAATGATTATATTTGTAATTATTTTATGAATTTGACTAATCTAGCAAGTTTCTTTTTTGTTTTAGTTTAATGTATAATTTTAAAAGAACCAAAAATTGGATTAAACCTTCTTTTCTTTTAGTTCAACACGAGGAGGAGAATACCAACATGAGAGCGGCATTAGTGTACACCTAGTGACCTAAAGGTCAGGCTACGGGTGGAACGAAAAACCAAAAAATAGAACCAAACCAATCCAATCCAATGGATCAGATCGATTTTTTAGCATTGGAGATATCAATTTGCAAAAACAAAAAATATTGGATCGGTTCCGGTTTTCGTTTTATAAAACCAATAAAAACCAAAGATTTTCTAAAGTCTTGAAGATCAATCTCGTATAGTGAATATTTTTTTATCCTTCAAATGTCAATATATTTTTCAAGTAAAAATATCCTTAAATAATTTTTAATAAATTTAAAAATACTTTTAATCTTTAAAAAAATTGTTGCTTATGAGAAGTTTTTTTTTTTTATTACTATTTAAATGAGAAATGTTATTTTCAATATATTAAAAATTGAACATTGAATCGGATACAAAACCGAAACGAACCAATTAAAAACAGAAAGAATGGTTGTAGACATTGGATCAGATCCATTTTTGTGTTTCTTCTCGTCTCTCCAAACGGAGGGTTAGCGTTAGATTGTTTTTGTTCTCCCTCTCTTCCCTATCTTTCTCTCTTTCCCCAAGTCTCGTGTAAAATAACTTTAAATTAAAAAATAATATGTGATTTTGATCATTCGTTTGTAGGTATTTGAGCAGATTTTCCGGCGGGTAAGTTTTATCCAAAAAATGAATAATAAGTTTGACCCCTCGACCCTCCAAAATTTGACCATGCAAACCAAACCAATGGTCTTCAATCATCATTTTCCCATTACAAAATTTGGAAAAAGAAAATGATGAAAACAGCGCAATCCGAATCAGAGGGAAAATGGACAAGAAAGTGGGGCGCACTTCTGTAACAGAGAGAGAAAACTCAAAGGCCTTTTTAGAGAGCAGTGGGCGTGTGAGTTTTTGAGAGACAAACCATCGCCTCTCTGTGTGTGTTTCTACACTTCTTTTCTTCCATTTTAACCCATCTGTGAAGTGGGTTTTCTTGCCCTTCAGCCGACCTTCATCTTCTCGTTTTGATCTGTTCTGGGGGTTTCCCCATTTCTGATTTTGAGAGCGTTTTTGAAGATGGGTTCTGCTCGATTTAGCAGATGCAGGACCGTGGAAGCTCTCCTCGCTGTCCTATGCGTTTTGGGGATGATTTCTCTGTGTTGTGCGACGAGGATTGAAGCAGCCTCCCGCCAGAAGCTTGAGGTGCAAAAGCATCTCAGGCGCTTCAACAAACCTGCTGTTAAAACCATTGAGGTTCGTTTTTTTGTTTTGTACTCTAATGGGGTTTGGTTTTCAATGGCTCTTGCTCTGTTTTCTTTCTGGGGAAATCTGAGAATGTGTGGGGTAATGGTTGCTTTCTTTCCTTCATTTTCTCAGGAACCAAACTAGGATGGATGTATTTTTACTTACTTTCTTTTTCTACCCTAATGGGACTTGCTTCTAATGGTGTTCTGTTTGGTTTCTGGGAAAATATGGGGAAAATGGTTGGGTTCATTTTCTCAGAAACCTAACAAGGATGGAAGTGTTTTGCTTTCTTCCCTTTTCTACTGCACTGGGGATTGCTTCTGTTTGGTTTCTGGAAAAATGTAGAGAAATGGTTGGTTTCCTTCATTTTCTCAGGAACCAAACAAGGATGGATGCATTCTACTTTCTTCCCTTTTTTACCCTAATGGGTTTTGATTTCACTGGTGCTCTGTTAGGTTTATAGGAAAATGTTTGGTTTCCTTTCTAGTAAGATGTAGTTTATAGGCCTTAACAGTTTATAACAAAGCAAAATTTTCAGTGTTTATGTTCATTTAGCTTTTTGAAGATGTTCTCAACTTCTCATATTTGTTCAAATGGTTGAATCAGAGCCCAGATGGAGACCTAATTGACTGTGTTCACATGTCACACCAGCCTGCATTTGACCATCCATTCCTCAAAGATCACAAAATCCAGGTGTGTGCAAGTTACAACAGTTCATTACCAACCACCATGAGTAGCCTAGTGGTAAAAAAATACATTAAGAAAGCAAAAGGTCGTGGGTTCAATGTATGATGTCTACTTACCTATTTATTAATTTCTTATTGGTTTTCTTGACATCCAAATTGTATCTTAACCAAAATCAAGGACATCCAAATGTTGTATCTTAACCAAAAAAAAACAAACAAATTTTGTGGTGTCTAATGATATGTCCTTGAGAATAGTTGAGATGCACGCAAGCTGATCTTTAAGATCAGTCCATTACCATATTTTCCTCTCATTTTCTCTTCAAACTCACAAGTATTTTCATGGCTCTGTTTGTTATATCAGATGAGACCAACTTTTCATCCAAAAGGGCTCTTTGATGAGAGCAAAGTAACTGAGAAAGACAGTGAAAAACCAAAGCCAGTTAACCAACTGTGGCATGTTGGTGGCAAGTGTCCTGAAGGCACCATCCCCATCAGAAGAACCAAACATGAGGATGTTTTGAGAGCAAGTTCAGTCAAAAGATTTGGAAGAAAAAAGCATAGATCAACACCAATACCTCCTAGGTCTGCTGAGCCTGATCTCATCAACCAGAGTGGTCATCAGGTAATCATCACATTTCTGCCTTTTTGTATTCTCTTTAATTGTTCTCTTTTCAGCTCTGATTTTTCTTCTTTTTTCGGTTTAGCATGCAATAGCTTATGTGGAAGGTGACAAGTATTATGGAGCTAAAGCAACTATGAATGTATGGGAA
Organism: Sechiopsis laciniata; assembly: GCA_037833695.1. Lineage (NCBI taxonomy): Eukaryota > Viridiplantae > Streptophyta > Magnoliopsida > Cucurbitales > Cucurbitaceae > Sechiopsis > Sechiopsis laciniata. The sequence continues at coordinate 4,914 of JBBMKA010067783.1, read as the reverse complement.
CCTAGTATTCAACAGCCTAATGAGTTTAGCTTATCACAGCTTTGGATATTGGGTGGTTCTTTTGGTGAAGATCTTAATAGCATTGAAGCTGGTTGGCAGGTATTATCATTTTTCATTATTTTCATGTTACTGTCCAGTAATGATTGAACTCATCAATGAGCAAGTGTCATAGGTTATTCTTAACATTATTATTGTTCTTGCCAATGTTGCTTTTCCATGAAACAGGTCAGTCCCGATCTCTACAACGATAACAACACGAGACTCTTCACGTACTGGACGGTGAGCCTGCCGATGTATTCAATTGTTATTTTTTTTGTAGCTTTTGTCAAGTTGGTGAGGCATTATTATAACAATCTGTCTTCTAATTTTCCTTTTCAGAGTGATGCATACCAAGCCACAGGCTGTTACAACCTCCTCTGCTCGGGCTTCATTCAAATCAACAGGGATATCGCAATGGGAGCGAGCATCTCCCCGGTCTCGGCCTTCAGAAATTCACAATATGATATCAGTATACTTGTTTGGAAGGTAAAAGCCAAAAGCAGGCATCTTTCTTTATCTTTTCAATTAGCATGAGAATTTCTGAAACAAGGAGAAAAATCCAATATTTATGAAAATGATAGTAGCAATGAAAAGATACATGTGGGGACATCAATTGATGGCTGGCCCACTCCCAATTAATCATTCAAGACATTTCAAATCCTTTGGCCATATTAGTAAATACCTTGCAGCTATAAATGAGACATTGATTGGTGGGGGGGTTTCAAAAAGAGGTATTATTATGGGCTGCTAAGAATCTCTTGGCCTTAACCATGACAGGTTGGCCTTGAAATAATAGGGGATGACTGTATACACAAATGCCTATAGAAATTAGAGCGACGGTCTCCTGCAATAGATTAGTAGAAGTGTGTACGTAAGTTGCTTAAAACACAACCACCTTCCCCCTAAAATACTACTACACCTTAGAATTGTGGTAACTATCTGCCAATATTCAAATGGTCAGATTCTCTAAGGGGCAGCCTCGTTGTTAGGGACTTGGACCCTCAAGATATGCTCCTTTAGAGATTTCAAATTCAAAACTCACTAATGATTTAATTGTAAAATTGCTTGTTGTCTCCCTAGTCCATGCCTTAGAACAGACATGGGTACCCCCGAGTATGTAGTAGGGTGAAGTTCCAATTCCTAGTGGTTATAAAAAAATTGTCTGATATTGTCATTTATTAGTCGTGTTGTATGTAAGTTATACCGGAACTCTCGCCTTCATCATGTCTCTTGATAAGACACCACAACCAAGACTCGGGCTCTTTCGGTTGTGGGTTTGCATATCTGAAATAAATTCTTCAACTACTAATGTTGATTGTTGGTAACTTTTAACATAAATGAATGGTCTATTTCATTGATGTAGGATCCAAATGAGGGGCATTGGTGGATGCAATTTGGCAATGGAGATGTTATGGGGTATTGGCCCTCATTTCTGTTCTCATATTTAGCAGACAGTGCCACCATGATTGAGTGGGGAGGTGAAGTTGTGAACTCAGAGCCAAATGGGCAACACACTTCAACACAAATGGGGAGTGGGCATTTCCCTGATGAAGGATTTGGGAAAGCAAGCTATTTTAGAAACATTCAAGTAGTTGATGGATCCAATAATCTCAAACCCCCAAAAGGCCTTGGCACATTCACAGAGCAGCCTGATTGCTATGATGTTGAAACAGGCAGCAATGGGGATTGGGGCCACTTCTTTTACTATGGAGGCCCTGGTAGAAACCCTAATTGCAAATGAAGCTGAAATTCCCATTTTACCCTCCACAGTTTTCTTCTCTCTCTCTCTCTCACTGTAAACTATCTCTTAGGACTAGTGTTAGGGGGCTATATGTGACATTTTCTCACTGATGGAAAGTTTTGGCCCTCTGGGTCATTTTCTTTTTTGAAATTTTTCTTTGTTTCTTTTTATTTTTTAGAGGAAAGAATCTCTCCATGTAAGTGGTGGGGTAGGGGAGGTTGCCCTAGTTTCTTAAAAGCATAAAAGAATAGATGGGAAATGGCCTTTTGTTATGGTTATGACTTGATGATGAATTGTATTTTATTAGAGTTGCTTTATTAAGGAAGAATGAATGGTTTTTGGTTTTGGTTTTGTAATTTGTGAGGAATATTCTTAATGTGATTTGTTTTCATTGTATAGTTTATTTCAGTTATTCATAAATGTTAGAATAATTTATATGTGCCTCTATAAAAAAAAGTGGACTTGCCTTCTGCTATCAATACGGTTAAATGCGTTCATCTCATTTGCTGTCCACGCTTGTCGTGCCGGTGAGGACTTAGGAGAATTGTCTTCATTTTGCCCAAATATAATATTCTTCTTAAAACTATAGCTATATGAGATTGTTTATATCAAGCTCTACTTATGGGTTATGTCTTATGATATTCTTAGTAAAAATAATAAAAATCCAAAAAGACCCCTTGTAAAGTTGGGGGAGGAAATTGGGGTGTAATGGTGCATGCTTGTGATAGTGAATTGTCATCTTTTCCATTTCCACATCCTTGTATGTCTGCCTTTTGAACCTTATCTTGTCCCACTCAAATCTCATCACATTTCCCACATTTACTCTCTCTCCTACTACTACTTGCACATCAAAACAATATAGTTTTAGCTCCTTTCCTATAGTTTTAAAATATGGGTTATTACAGTGGCCATCATTATTATCATTCAACTTTTAAAAATAAAGCAATCAAATATTTTTAAAATAATAATTGTGACATGGAGTTTAGAACTAATGACCTCTTGAAATAAAGTTTAAATATACTTATTGGTTAATTTAGACATTGATAGAGTAGGAGTATAAATATCACTTTACTCTTATATATATATATATATGTATTTGGGATTATTTGACCTAACTTGCACGCACCTCGATCAATGTCACGAAATATAGTTTAAATTAGAGAGGGAATTACAAACTCTGCATAGAAGTTACTAATGCTAATTGAATTACAACCAATCAATCTATTTAAAAAAAAGAAAAATAAATAAATAAATAAACAACCAAACCAACCTACCACCAATCTTTTATTAATTTGTATTTGCTTTATTAAGTTTTAAAATGTCAAATTCATTCTTAGAGGTTTAAGCTTGACGTCTATTATGTCCTTGATTCTCTTGTTCTGTTCGAGTTTGAAAGTAGTTTCTAATGGGTTCGTAAACATTAAAAAACTACTCCACCTTTTTTTAAAAAAATACATAAACAAAGTCTAGTTACTATCTAATTTTAACTCTAAAGTCATCATTGTTATATAATTCAGAGTTAACTCTACTTGGTTACTATTTAAAAAGTAATATCAAACTTTAATTTAAAACGAGTAAGATTCAAATTCAAATCTCCCTGATTAAACATGTTAGCTTTTTTAAACTTCAAATACTTCGTCGAAACTAAATAGTCCAATTATAGTGGGTGTTTAGACGAGAAATTATTTTGAGAAGTTAAAAATTGAGATTTATATAATAGCTAGTTTAGATGTAGATTTTTATGGAAAAGTTACCGCAAGACGTAATTTTTTTGTATAGACAATAACTTGTTTACATGTGAATTTGAAATAAGAAGTTATTTTGAATAGTTAAAAATGAATGATTAGAAATGAGGTGTTAAAAATGAGTTATTTTAAGTAGTTATAAATTAATGATTAAAACGAGTGATTAAAAATGATGAATTATTTTGAGTAGTTAATAATGAGTAGTTGTTTTGAGTAGTTACAATAACTTATTTGGAAATGATTTTTATTTTGGAGAGTAGTCAATAAATACTTAATATAAATTCTCTTTAAAATTGACAAACAAACACCCCTTAGTGATTAAAGATATTAAGTTTTGAAACATATTTAATTTGTATATGCTCACTTTCGCTATAGGAGAGTGAGAAGCATATCTAACATGTTAATATAAAGAAAAATTGTATTGGATGGACGTTTCTTACAAAATAATTATAAATGTAATCAATTTTAAACTATTCGTATCTATAATAATTAATATTTTTTATTATTATATTATAAATAATCATTAATACGTTTTAGTATTGTATTATAAATATTAATAAATATCACTATTCTAAGAAAGTGGGTGATAATAGTGATTCATACTAATTAGTATATTTGTTATTTTTTTGATTAAAATACTATTTTGGTCCCTTGATTATAGATTTTGTTCTATTTTGGTCTCTTGACTTTCAATTGTCCAATTTTAATCGGTAGACTATTAAATTTGTCCAATTTTGATCCCTCAAATTTAAACTTATGGAAGAGAAAACTGAACTAACTCCACTGCCCCCATTTTTTCCATTCCTCAAATTTATTTGTATTTAAATGTTTTCACTCTAAAATGGAATGGATAAAAAAGCCATTAAACCTTCCAACCAAGCTCACTAACAAGAGTGTCGAGGAAGAACAAAACCATACCCACTTCATTTTTTGGCCAGAAATTTTGAGATTTATTTAAATTGAACAAAACCACAACCCCCAGATTTCTCAAAACAACTCAAAGTTCAACCGCAACTAGAATCCAGGTGTGTGTGCTGCCATCTTTGGGTTATAATTAATTGCCCAAATGTTTGCCTAACTTTGAAGCTCTTTTGTTCTTTTGGTATCTTTTCTTACTTTAACATTGTAACGGCCCAGTTTTCCTTTCCGGTTCCCCAGGTTTCTTCGCTTGCTGATTCGGTGGTTTGGTGGGGGCCGTTAAGGCAGTTTGTGCTTCCAGGGGTATTTTGGTAATTTGGCCTTCATGGGTAGTCTCGTAATTTTCCAGGGTTCCGGGTTTGTTCAGCTGAATTTATTAAGTTTGGTTTTCTTCCGGTTTCAGGTTCCTGGTGCTAGTTTGGCCTTTGGAGAGGTTTGGAAGCCCCGTTTGATTTATTTAAAAATAGGATT
>JBBMKA010067772.1:0-16302 GCA_037833695.1 Sechiopsis laciniata | reverse complement strand
ACCAATTTCTAATTTAGACACTCATTTAAAATCTTAAAAAGTGTAGACATTTTCTTAATTATTTTTTTAAAAGTAGTGGTTTACTACTATTTCCCAAATTTAAATTACCGACATGCTTTTTTGTTGTTTCTAATTAAATCACTCAGTGGCATTGCCATCGGGTGAATTTATTTGAAGCATGCCACGTGGCATTGCCAGCTCCGTCACAAGTGGACCCCACTCCCAACTTCCATTGGGCCCACCCTCGAACTAATGTTATCCATAGACCATGTATTATAATCATTTATTTAATGAAAAATAAGTTTTGATTTTTTGTTTTAATATTTATATTTTAAAAATAAATCCAAGTTTTGAAAACGAAAGGAAAACAATTTTATAAATTTATTTTTGTATTTGAATTTGGTTTAAATTTCAAATAGTTTCTTAAAAAAGATGAAGTCTATTATATAAAAAGATAGAAAAGCAAGCATAAATCTTAAAAAAATAAACAATTAGACTTTTTCTTTTTCTTTTTTGGATTCAACACAATTAGATCTTAATTAGCCAATTTAAGTTAAACTTGGATATATTTTTTTTGCAAGTAAAAATTGGATATTAAGTGATATATACTACTTATTTGTTTTCTTATATTATAAATATACTCTTATTTATTTTAGCACATTAATATAGAAAGAAATTGGAAACTTCTACCTCAAAAGTAGACACCTTAATCAATGAATCATGTGGATATTAACCTAAACACTAAACGTCCTAATTAATATTTTAATAAACTACTTTCAAAAAAATTAACCCACTTTTTAGTACAACAATATTTAATGAGTAGAATCATCTTTTAGTTCAATAATTGAGTGCAAAGATTTTGACTGCATAATCTTTCATCACGTAGATACTCATACAAATTAAACTATTTTTCTTATTTACTTATAAAATTATTTCTTAATACAAATTTAACATAAGAGATTCAAACTAATAACACCATTGTTATCAAGCCAAATATCATATTAATCGAGTTCGAGTCTTTTTTTTTTTTTTTTAATTCAACAATATCTAGAGTTGGATAAATTAGAACTTATAATCTCTCTCGATTACCAAACATATAGGGGCTATTTGTTTGTCTTATTTAAGGAGGATTTAGATGGAGGATTTGCTAACTCCTTCTCGAATACGTACATTCAAACGAGTTTTTACGAACTCTTCCTTCTTTTTATTTATAAAAATAATTTCTCATCTCTAATCATTCATTTATAACTAATTAATCATTTCTAACCATTCATTTTTAATTATTCATTTCAAATCAATGAAAGTAACTCATTCTTAACTACTCATTTTGAATCATTCATTTTTTAATTACTTAAAATAACTACTCATTTGAAATCTATATTCAAACAAGGCTTTGACTCTAACTCATCTATACAAAAACTACATCCAAACGAATTTTTAGTTACAACTCTCAATTTTTAACTATTCAAAATAACTTCTCAAACTATATCATCTCTTAATTATTAAATCATCCATAATATTACTAAAATTAAAATTCGCTATTTTAAAAAGTTCAAATCTAGTTGACTTGTAAAATTCATTTAACTATAATAAACTAAAAGTACAAAAACAAAACAAAAAAACATTTGGGCACTTTCAGTTAACTGCAGGTTTACATAGTCCTTCTGCTAAATGAAGGCAGAGAAAAAAAATCTGATCCACAAACAAAACATTCTTCTTTAGCCCCAAAAAACAAACAAAAATCTATCTCTCAAATCCTTTTTTCCCTCTACTAATTTCCTATCAACAAAGAAAAAAATACCCAAAAAAGAAACCTCAAAACACAAAAATAAACTAAATACCCAACTATTAAAAAGAAAAAAAAAAAAAAAAAAATCTATTGATTGATCTTGTTTGTCTCTGCGGAGATGATTCCGATGATTTTTTTTCTAGAATTTGGTGGTTTTGACGGCGGCGTTATCATGAAGAACATCGAGAAGAACAGAGCTTTTGCATTTCGGACATTTCGGGTCTTTTTCCGACAGCATCACGTACATCAAGCACCGTGGACATCCCACCAGCATCATCGATGTCGCTTCAGGGCTCGTCGCCGCCGCCGCCGCCGCCTCTGACGACAAGCACGAGCTCGTCGGCGACACGCTTGCCGACCGCCTTGGCGACTCCATTACTCCTCCTCTGTTCGACGTTCTCGGCGGCGACAGGTTCAGTTTCAGCTCCAGCTTCGGCCCTGTTCCACTGCTGTTTCTTCGATTCATTTTCGAATATCTGCAAACAAAAACATACAATTTCAAATGGGTTTTGAGTAAAATAAAATGGGTAATTCGTAATTTTTGCAATAAGGGAATTTTTGTTCACCTTAGAAAAGTGTTTTTGTGGGATTTTGAGAAGAAAAAAAACAGAGGAGGATTTGGGATTGAAGGAAAAAGAGGGGTTTATTTATAGCGGTCCAAGAAGTGAAGTGGGGTTTACTTTTTTTTTTCTTTTTTTTTTTTGAGAGAAGAAAAAAATTGGGGCCAATTTAAGAGCTTGGTTGAAAATGAGTTAAGAATGAGGCTGCTAATGTAATGTATTGATTGTGGGAGTGTGTATATGAATTGGAAATTTTTGCAATTATATATTTTTGCATACAAAAATAAAAGCTCTCTTCATTGCATCTTTCTTGTATTCAATTCTATTTAATTAAGGTAGTTCATGTTAGAGTAGAGTGAGAAAAATAGGTAATATTTCCTTTCTTTTTGAATTTCCACAATAGTTCTTACATGTTGGTGAACTAAAAATAATGAGTTTATTACATTTTGTTTGATAATCATCTATTTTATTCAACTAGAAAAGATGATCTATTTCATTTTTTTTTAAATTTTAAAAATTAAGCTTATATGTACCTCAAAAAAAAAAAAAAAAACTTATATATATAATTCTCACTTATAATTTTTTAAATTTTGTTCTTAGCTTTGTACATATTTTAAAGACTTATTTGACTTAAATTGAGTTGAAATAAATGAAATTTTATGATTGAGTTGGCCTAAAATTAATATCGAATCTATAATGAATTTTTAAAAAAAAGTTTACTTATAAAAAAAATATTTATTTGATTTAATTAGTATTTTTGGACTTTTTAATATTCTTTAAAATGCTTTTTATAATCTTTAGAGTGTATATATATTTTATATGTATATACATAGAGTTGAATGAGTTTATTGATTCACTCACCTAAATTTTTTGTTCGTCCAAAAAACTCCTTCTAACTCAACGAGCTCTTATATATCCTTACATATGTTTTCAAATATCAATCTGTATTTTACAAAAATTAAAGAAATATGTTTTTTAATTTTATTTTCCTTTTTAAAAATTATCTTAAATTTCAAATGATTCTTAAGAAAGACACATCTTTTGTAGGTAAATTAAAAAAACAACAAATATAATTTTCAAAAATAAAAAATTAAATATATATCAGACATAGTTTTGATCTTGTAACGCTCGAGTCAATTAGGCTCACATCTGAATAAGAGGACTTAAAAGAAATGATTTGTACTATTTATACCAATAAGGTGCACCTTTCTTTTTATAGTTCACTATAAGAAACTTCACAATTAAGCGTACTTAGCTTGGAATAGTTTTACCAAAACATGTTGAAAGAACCAGTGTTGGTTTGCGGGAACAGTTTTCATTCTTAGAAGCGATAAAGGCTAGTTGTTAACGTGGTGAGGCTGCAACAGATGTAGGGGAATGCCGGTACCCATAGGAGCAAAAAAAGAAAAGAAAAAAAAAAGAGAAGGTTTTTGAATACTATTCACATGTATGAATTTCTTCATTTTCTTATATTACGAAAACATTAATACAATACAATTTTCCTAAATCAAAGGGTTATTATATCAACAAAGTCCTTAAAAAATTGAGTATAATTGTATGAACAAAATATTTTAAATTTAAGCGTAGTTAAACTGATTATTTAACGTATTATAATCTCAACCAAAAGATTATTTCCTTGAATTAAAGATTCCATTACATGATTATCTAATTTTTCATATAGAAATACTAGCCAAATTCGTGTTTTAACTCCATTTTCAGCTTTAACGTCATCAAACCAAAATAATTGCACATGAGCAGAAAACTTGTTTATTGAATATTTATTAAGAGAGTGTACATATATATATATAAATAAAAGTTATAATCAAAGCATAAAAGCGTGATAATAAAGCTTTCATAATTATAGACACCAAATTAAAATTATGGTTAAAACATAAATAGGGGCTAAAGTTGTAATTTAGCCATTAGAAAAAGGTAAAACCAGTTAAGAAATAAATAGAAAACACCAAATTATTTAATTATGTATCCATATAAATTAAATCAACTGCTAATTAAACTAGAATTTGTTTTTTTTTTTTTTTTTAATTTTAAATAGTTGATTAAACTAGAATTGAAACCCCTCCAACTGCACCCAAAATATTTAAATACAACTGTACATGAGAAAATTAAATTTGTAGCATGCACTAAATCAAGTGCATAGGGAAGGGCAGCTTGTTAAATGTTATTTTACTTTATTGAGAATAATATTGATAAATTATAAAGAAAACAATTTTGTTCATTTAATTTTCTCTATTGAAAAATTTGGCAATTGGTTTGCAATAATTTCACCTCTGATTTTTTCTTTTCCATTATATAGATAGAGATATATTTAATTTCTTTCACAAGGAGGGATATTTTGGAAGCCCTTTATGAATTTTAAAATTGATATCAATTCTAATGAAGAGTATCATTTTTAGTTATTATTTTTGGAACCCCATAATGAATTTTAAATGTGACATCAATTCTAATGAAAAATATCATTTTTAATTATTATTTTGTTCCTTAACAACTTTTTTTTAAATATAGTAAAGTTTTTACGACTTTTGTATGAGTATGTCAGTTATGAATGTTGGATAAATGATTCATTTTTTTAAGTTAACAATATTTAAGAATGAAGGGACTCGAACCTATAACTTTATAAGTTTATACATGATGCTTTGGTTATAATCGTGAATAATCAACTTTACTATTTGTGTTGATTTTTTAAATGAAATATATATCGTATCAAATAAAATAACCACCAACAAAAAGAAACAATTGAGGAAGTCCAACCAAAAAATACTATTTCTAAGGTTAAAAAATACTACAATAAATAATATCATTTATTTTCATCTAGCAAAAGAATAAGTCACGTCATTATAAGATCCCCGTAATAGGTCTATAGGTTTCAAATTACTTGATCTCTCTAATAAGAACAACTACACATTTATGCTTCGTTTGATAATCATTTAGGCCACGTTTGATAACCATTTCGTTTTTGGTTTTCTGTTTTTAGTTTTTGATTTTTGAATTTTGGTTTTTTGTTTTAAAAAATAAAACAAAATTTGTTCTTGAAATTTAAGCCTACAACAACTACTTTACCATATATTTGTTCTTTCTTGAATATCTTTATCTCACTTATATTTGTAGAAATCAAATCAAAATTTGAAAACAAAAAAAGTAATTTTCAAAAGCTTGTTTTTGTTTTTGAAAGTCGGATAGCATTCACATATTTTCTTAAGGAAAGAAGGATACATTGTAAGAAATGTGAAACACATTGTAAAAAATTTGAGTAAGAATATGCTTGAATTTCAAAAACTAAAAACAAAAAACCAAATAGTTATCAAACAAGACCTTAATTTTTTTATTTTTTATATAGAATATTATAAATATCGTTGATCGGGCTATTAGATATCTAAAATAAAAGCCAAAAAAAAGTATAATAACTCTAATGACATCATATATGACCTAATAATCAGAAGTTTAAATTTCATTTCCTCAAATATTGTCCAATAAAAAAAGTATCTTAAAAAAACTTCATTAGGTATAAAAAAACAAACAAATTTAGTAAGACATATGAGCATATATAGAGATAAAATGCAAATCTCCAAGATATTCTTAACCATTTATGTTTTCTACACATTTCAAGAGAAAAGGAAGTTGATTATTCAGAAATTAAACACTATATTTATCAAAATTTTAACCTAATTAAACCTAGGTCATCTCCTAATTTATCCCTAGATTTAAGAACAAATCTAGCACTACATTCCCTAGTTTCGTAGCAAACACACCCAAACTAACTTCAACATTAAAATATATTTTCCCACCGAAATTGTAGGTTATAATGTCATCTAGATTATTTTATATATATATATATATATATATATATATATATATAACAAAAAAGCATTGAAGAGTACCTTTTTTTTTTTTTTTTGAAAATGAGAAGAGTACATTTTTTATATCACATTTGTACTCAACAAATCTGATATAAAAATGAGACTAACATAGACACCAATAAAATAAAATGTATTAAAATAAAATAAAATCCATATCACATTTTTACTATACAATATTAGATTAATCTAATATCTTTCAAGCATCATGAAAGGAAAAAAAAAAGAAATTGAGACCATGGAAAATAATAACTCAACAATATTAATACAGTCTATGAACTTTTTTTATTACCACGAGTTCGAATTTTTCAATTAATCTTAACTGTTGTTGAACTTAAAAATAAAATAAAATAAATAATATGAGACCAGCATTGATACCAATAAGATAAAAGGTATTAAATAAAGAAGTTGTATTGAATAAATCGATTTTCATTATTCAATCAATAATACGACACTCTCAAGAAAAAGGAAAAAAATTGATTCGGTTGATCTCTGTAAAGTTGCAAAACTTTTGCAAAAAAAATTAATTAATGAAACACTTTTTTTAATCTTACACAATTATTGATTGTAAATATTAGAATTTTCTAACATCGTATATTTTATTAAAGCAAATATAAATTTGTTCATACATTTGGTAAGTGGAAAAATGTCTAATACCCGAGACTTATAACCCTATTAGAACTTATTAATAATGGATCAACCAATTAAAACTTAATAAATTGATGTCTTCTTAATTAGAAAAATGGGTTAGTAGGTAAAATTTAATTAAATATATTTTGTATATAAACTTTCCCAAAAGTTGATAACCATGATACTCTTCAATTTATTTCGACATTAATATGATATTGTTTACTTTGAAATGTGGTTCCACCTCAAAATCAATCCATAATTTGTAGAGCGAAATACTTTGTAACCTCATAATAGATAATATGGGTTCCACCTCAAAATCAATTGGAAATAAGAGAAGTAATTCATATCTCTTATAAAGATGTTGAAGACTCATCGCATTTCTAATATGGGACAAATGCCACATGGTGACTATCTCCAAAAACAAAAAAGTCTAAAAATGATGAACTCAAAAGAGGCATTATCTTGAGCAGCATGTTGAAGATCCCCGCATTGAAAAGTAAGGAGACTTCCTAACATTTACTTCTCTCAACATATTTATATAGTCATGGTCTTTCTCTTATCTAACCAATGTGGAACAACTTAATTTGTTTGTATCCCAACAACCACTCCTAGAAAAAATACCAAGCCTTTTTGTGGACTTGTCTTCTTAATTAGGGAACTGAGGATTCGATCCTCCCCCTCTCGAACAATTCGTCTACCTGAGATTCAAACCAACTCATTTTGTTCTAAAGAGTACATATTCGACTAACTCATCTTCTCTTGAGATTACACCACTAGTCTAGAGATGATTGCCATTATTTATATATCTTTCCCTTGTATAATTATCATCAATATGGGACAACTTTGTGTGCATTCCAACAATCATCCATTCGAACAAAGTACTACTGAGGCTCGGCACTGGCGAGGATTCAATCCTCCCTTCGAACAAAGATCAACTTATACCCTCAAATTAATAGTGAATTTGTCTGGCTAAGATCCAAACTAACTGTTTTCATCTAAGAGTACACCACCAATATGTTATAACGGATTTACATCATGGTTACATATTCGACTAATTTTTTTCTCTCTAAGAGTATAGCGTCAGTCTGATATATAGCGTCAGTCTGATAAACCTCTTAATCATGAATTTTTGCCAAATATGTCTCCTTCGAGCTCCAAACTTCTTTGTCCTACACCATAGAATTTTACCGACATAGCTTAGTCAAAGGCATGACTCTGTTACCAATAGGATAGGGATAGTGACACCCTAAGCTAATCTTCATATTGATATGATATTATTTACTTTAACCATAACCCTTCATGCACTACTAAAAATTCGGGTTTTAATGATGAGCAAAGCCCGACATTAAAGAGATTCATGTCGGGCAGACGCTTGACATTAAAGGACGTGACATAAAAGGCCTTTAATGTCGGACACCCTTTAATGACAGACAATGCCCGTCATCGAAAGTACCCGACATAAAAGTGGTCGTCATCAAATGCACCAGTCATTAATGTAATAAATATTTAGTTTAAAAAAAAGCTAAAACCATCCATTGCAATTTCAACATTTTAAGCATGACTGCAACCAACCTCCTGCACGAAGAATTCATAGAAGGAAAACTATGTTCATAACTTCACAATCACATCTCAAAGATCGACATCCAACACACAAAACAAAATGCACGGATCATATGAATGCTAACCGAAACGAAAACAAAGAACTTGAACTCAAACCTAAGGGGGAACTAGAAGACCAAGATGATAAATATATTGTTATTGAAGTAAAGCTTGTTGCATCAAAGCTTGTTGTTGTTGCTTCAATATCTAATGTTGCATTCCTACTAAATGAATATTGTATTTACAATTAAAGAAGCAAGGAAAAAGGAAGAACAAAAAACCCCTAAATCTAGATTTGTTATGTTAAAACTCCAGCAGTTATAAATCCATCACATATTAATTATTGTCGGTAGGAAAAATTTTACTTGAAGTCATAAACTGCAATACCCTAAGTTAGACAGCTCTTTGAAGTTGACTGATCTGGTGGTTCTTCTTGAACTCGAAAATCGCAATTCCGATGACGGCAACACACTCATCCTTTTCCTTTTCTAACTTTAATCAAACGAGATCCAGCGAAAATACCAGAGCGACACAAAAAAGACAAATTTCGAGGGAGACAACGCCAAAAATCGTCGAAAGGGAAAAAAAGCATAGAAGAAAAGCTTAGTCGGAAGGTTGAAAACGCACGAAGGGGTGGAGAATTTTTTTATTTAACAAGGGGAAAAAAGTGGAGGGAAATGAAAATTTTGAAAATTAGACTATTGATGACGTATACTTTTAATATCGGATACTTTTAAACCTTGTTTGATAATCATTTATATCAGTGACATATCCCTCTAATCAGCGTGACAGCGAAGATTTGAATATTATAAATGCTTTTATCTACAAACAATGCTCAAGTTGAGAGGTGATTAAAGGGTCGTAATTGGATATTGTTTTCAAATTTAGAAATGGGTAAATTAATAAATGAGCAAAAGAAATAAATAATGGTATGTTAAAATGCACCTTATTTAAGCCTATGTGCATCAACGTCACCTATAATTAATTAACTTCATGACACTGATAAGAACCTGCCAGCAACTTCTAAATATTAATTAAGCTCCCCACTGCCCCATTGACATCTCACTGTGACCCCATGCAATCCCATTCTTCTTCCATTTTTATTTCCAAACAATACATAATTCATATCAATTAAATATTTTCTAAAAATATTTATGTGAGTATTCTTTTTTAAGAGAAAAGCATGAGTCTTTAAATTTTGGGTAAAGTTTTTTAGAGGGAAAAATACTACTTTAGTATATGAATTTTGACGAATGTTTTATTTTGATTGATGAACTTTAAAAAGAAGTTCAGTTTTAATTTTTCAATTTTGAAGTTTATTTATTTCAATTTTTTTTATAAACTTTCGAAAGTTCAAATTGAGTCTTTCTATTAAAAATAATAATACAATAAAATAATTTAAAATTGATCCTTATAGTAAATGTGAAATCAACATTAATTGAATGGATTTTTTTTTAGAAATAGGCCAAATTGAAAAAATATTTAAAATACTAGGCCAAAAAAAAAAATAGCAATCATAATCATGGGTATTAATAATTATACAGTATTATTAATAATAATACTATGTCAAAGTTCATTAATCAAAATGGACTTTACTTTTTTTTTAAAATGGGTAAAGTTTATATTTGGTCACTATGTTTTAAAATTAAATATTGACTCATAACATTTTAATAATGTTCAATATGGCATATATGTGTCAATTAGTTTTTTTTTCATTTTTCTTTTAAAAATAAAATTCATGTCAAAACCAAAATAATCACATCAATCTATTGGAATTTAATATAATTAGTTTAGTCATCATTTTACTAATACTTTTTTTTTTTAATGTTATTAGTGATTATGTTATCTCAAAGATTAAAATTGTGTATTAAATAAAAAAATAATTAGTTTTGAAATATAAGGACTAAATGGTTAGAAACTAATTCCATCAAAACCTAGGTATTACAAATATTTTTTTTCACTTTTTCTTATGAATTGGATTTGATTGAGTGCTTGTAATTCATTTTGTTATATTTGTTGTTTGAGGTCAATCAATAGTATTATAAAAACAAAAGTTAGATCAATAACAGTTTTGTTGTTAGAATGATGAGTAATAATTCAATTCAAACAAAATATATATTGTCAATTTTAAGGTTAGTCCAGCAATATATATATGATCCGACCATTTAAAAAAATTATAAATTTGAACTTTCAAACTTAAATTTAGGGATATAAGTTGATTTTAATTGGAAAATAATTTTTTAAAAATTATTAATAGGAGTAATATTTTCAAGTAAGAAAAGTTTAGATCATGCTTTCTGCATACATATAAAGTCTAGCTTGGACCATTTGTTGTTCTTTAATCTAAAATAAAAAGGAAAAAAAATGATTAAAAAACTGACTCAAATTATACGAGGCATAATCTGATTCCAAATTGTGTTTTTATCTTCGAGTTTTATTCAATTATCAAAAGGTAAAAGCATAATCCAAAATAAATTAGAGGCATTACGTCAAGAGAGAAAAATATATAAAGGAAAATTACACAAACTACCTCTAAACTATAAAACTATAATGTTTGTAATAATAACACCTTTAAACTTTTAATTTGAGTAATTATACCTTCTCAAGTTTGATAAGTATTGCAATTAACCCCTAAATCTAATTTAAGGAAAATATGAAAAGATAAAATTGACATTTAAAAAAATAATGATATTTTATCTTTGTCTTCTTCTTTCAATCTTCCATTTTTAGTTTTATCCTTCTCTTCAACCCCCAAAAATCAACAACAACAAATTCAAAATTTTAAATTAAAAAATAATAATAATAATTCGTGGGACCTGAAATACAATTAAAATCACACACCCAATATTTTAAATTCGTGGGACCTGAAATACAATTAAAATTCAAGATTTAAGTTTATGCAAAGAAAATTGCTAGCGGTTTCAAAAAAAAGAAAAAGAAAATTTCTAGCAATTTCTTGTGAAGACGAAGCGCCAGGAGCATTTTACAGTTACACCCTCACAAACTAAAAATGAAGATTGGTGAAGAAGACAAAGATAAAAGACCATTGCTTTTTTTAAATGACAATTTTATCCATTTCATATCTTTCTTAAATTAAATTTAGAGGATCAATTGCAACCCTAATCAAATTTAAGGGTAGGTAATTATTCAAATTAAAATTTAAGGGTGTTATTGTTACAAACACTCTAATTTAAGAGTGCTTTGTGCATTTTTCCCAAAAAATAAATATGTGTTTCAATTTTATGGAAAATTTAGAATTTTACAAAAATAGCATAATTAATCAAGTGCAGGTGCAATATAAACGCAAAGTTTTTTTTTTTTTTCTCAAAAAATAAAAGAGTAGAGAAGTTTTTCACTCAAAATATATAATATGTAGAACATTAAAGTTGTCAGAATCTGACCAAATCTCTAAATCTTGATCACTTAGTATGATGCATTGAATTAATACAACTCGGAGTTCTTCACTTATGGTACATAATTTGTACTAAATATATTATACATTTAGTATAATTATCCAATAATACATAGTATATATACATATATATATTGATATCAACTCAACTCTCAAAATTTTTGTCAATAAAACTTTCACCCTCAATAAAAAGAAAGTTATTTTAAAAAAAAAACATTTAATATATTTTCACTTAAAATATTAAGATTTTTTTTTTTTTTTTTTTTTTTTTTTTAATATATAAGGGAGAGAATCAAAACTTTAGTATTGAGGTGGTTAGTACAAGATGTTACTTACGTTGTTTTTTTTTTTTTTTGAAAGATGTTCTTGCATTGTTGTATTAATTTTCATGTTTTTGTTTCACTTTTCTCGCCTATAAATTAATATCAACATAAATTATTATATATTGCATAAATTATCATTTTAATGTCTATCGACGAATACTTAAAAGAGAAAAAGAAAAGCAAATAAATAGGTTTATACAAAAAAAAAAAAAAAAAAAAAATTAAGTTGAGATTTGAGACTTTAACCTTAAAAAAAATATATGTAACTTTGTTTATGTCTACCAATCAAGATATTTTGTTAAAAAAAAAAGTCTTAAGAAATAACCACACAAACATGAAACAAAAAGAAACCCAAATCGAAGAACAAAGATAGAGCATTTAAGAAGTCTACAACCAAAATATAAAACTACAATTATTAAAAGAAGATTTAAAAAATATTTGTGAAGTAATATTTGATTAACTTGAAAACATTTTGAAAAATAAGTAATAAATGGAGGAACCAAAATGAAGAAAGAGAGAAATGGAAGTAAAAGAAATTAATGAAAGAAGTGGAAATTTGGTTAATACAATAAATTGAAAGGTGGTTTGAGTTTAATGAGATTTAATTGTGAGCTTTAAATGGGAGCCATCAAGAGGCCAAAGCTAGTTGGAGTAATTTATCATTATTTTATTTTATTATTTTCAAACGATAAGCTCGTATTTATTTATTATCCAACTATATTACTTATATTTCTTTTTTCTTGCAACGGTTTTTTTTTCCCAACCTCTTCATAATTAAAGAACCTTCCTCAGCAATAAAATAAAATACAATAAATATAGCATTTAATATTTTTGTTTCAAATGTTTACTAGCTTCATTTTTTTAACTTTGGAATCTTTTGTCTTGATCCTCAAAATAGAATAATTACAAAACTTATTTGTTTGTAGGTAAGTTATAAATTTGGTCTATGATTAAAATAAATTGATTTTTTTTTAAAAATAATTTAATTATTTAAAAAGTTAAAATTTAGTTTTGTGGTTAGAAAAAGTTAGAGTTTCCGATAGTTTTTATAATCGTTGGCAAATTAAGTAGGTAGAGATAATTAATCTAATTTTGTTGTCAAATCAATCCACTTAACTTAAGATAGCATTATTGACACGTGAAATAATTAGATTTTACATATTAAATTCATCAACGGGTTACAAAAGACATGAACTATTTTTTAAATTTTAATAAATTACAAAACTAAATTATAATTTTTAAAATGATTGAGACTAAATTCTAAATTTCTCCAAATTCTATAATTGTAATTTTTAAAATCGTACAACTAAATTATAAGTATCAAAGTTATAATTTATCCTTCTATTTGAGAAATAACTGAAATCGTAGGTACACAAATAATTATACAAATAATTCGATATGTTTCTATGTACTTCGTTGTATGAAAATCTTTAGCCATGAATTCTATCCAATTTCCATTTCTTCGACTTCAATAAATGTTAATAATAGCTTTCAGAAAAAATGTTAATAATACATTTTTAATCTATAAATTAGATAAGTGGGCCCTAAAGCAAATCAATATATCACACAATATTCAGCTAATATATAAAACAGACCACGAAAAAAACAAAAAAAAAAAACAAAAAATCTCAAAAACTTTGGTGGGCTTAAAATGTTAAACTCATCTCCAAAATACTAAAAAGAATCATTTTATGATAATTGAAGAATAGCTACCAAAATAGCTATAAGTCTTCATCCATGAAAATTATCGCAATTATCCTCAATGCATAAATAAATATTAAAATAAAAGTTTGTTTCTATATTTTGACCACATTTTTATTTTGATCTATATATTTTCAAGGTTTAAATTCGGTCCCTAACAATTTTTTTTTTTTTTTTAAATATCAAAATACATTTAATCTAAACATATTTTTAAAAACTATAGTTATTAAAAGAGGAAATATATGTGTGTGAGAAGCAATTTTTGATTAACTTGAAAATGTTGTTTTTGAAAAAGTAATAATGAATAAAAGAACCATATTGAAGAAAGAGAAAAATGGAAGTAAAACACCACCGTCACTGTTTGGATTTTGAAGATCACTTTTTCGATCTTCGAAATCAGTATTTAGCTCTCATTTACTTAAGTGCAGTAATATCATCTATATAGGTTTTGTGGTTTATTTCTCTCAATTTATATTAAAAAATATATTTTAAAACTTATTGGAAAGTTAATAAAAATATATATTAAAAAAATTAGCAACTAACTAGATTATGAACAAATTTTAAGTTTTATATTAAAAAAAAAAAGTAAATGATTTAGATTTGGACATTTGAAAGAGTGAACAAAGTTGAATAAAACGACTAAAATAATATTTGGATTAAAATAATAGTAAAATATAAAACAATAAAATAAAAATTCAACAATGGAGGGCAATACGCAATAGTATCACCTGCAAATTGTCAAAAGTTAAAATTTTG
Organism: Sechiopsis laciniata; assembly: GCA_037833695.1. Taxonomy (NCBI): domain Eukaryota; kingdom Viridiplantae; phylum Streptophyta; class Magnoliopsida; order Cucurbitales; family Cucurbitaceae; genus Sechiopsis; species Sechiopsis laciniata. The sequence goes on along the minus strand of JBBMKA010067772.1, from coordinate 1,660 downwards.
AATGAAACTGAACTCGCCCAAATGTAAAAAGATTAAAAAGAATAATTGTTTTTTTTTTCCTATTTTTTAATAATTATAAAACGGCTATTAATTAAGTTGTAAGTTTGGAGTGATTTGAAAATAAAATTAAAGAAAAAAAAGGATGGTAATAATATTAATAATAGTAATAATAATAATAAAGTAGGGAGGTGCAATCTAATAAATATTGTATTGAATTTACTTTTTATTCCAAGGACGCCTCCCTACGAAAAAATATAAATTTAAACCCAGGTCTATAAATAAATATATAAATATACATAAAAAATAAAAAATAAAACAAGGCCAATATTTATTAATTATTATGTTATCATGACTTACCTTGTTTTTATTTTAGGATTTATAGAAGTATATTGTGTTTTGTTTTTAATTTACGAATAAAGAGGAATAAAATTACCATAATACCTTAAAGTGTGGCTTAAGAATAGAATCATTTTTAGACGATTTTATCCTTAAGTCACACTTTAAATTACAATCATGCCATTATTATTATTATTATTATTATTATAAGAAAGAAAACTCAAACTTAAATTACACTATACACGACTACGGCTAATTTATTATAGTGCACATAAATCATTCTAATTAAACACCCACCCTCCGGTAAGTTAAGATTGTTTTTTTTAATATTTTAATTACATTATTAAGTTACAATTGTTTTTTTTTTAAAAGGTATTTTTCAAAAATATACACACACATCTATATATATGAAAAGGTATTACTCTTTATTTTTGTTACTTAATTTTTAAAGTTTATGAATTTGTCATAAATTTTATTAATGCGAAAGGTTTCTTTACTTTCATCTCTACCATTATATATAAGGTTTCTTCTCAACATTTTCTTTGTTAACATTTGGGTTTTCAACTCTCTTCAACACTTTTTGTGCTTTTTTTTAATCTTTAATTAATACTTAGTTTTGTTTTTCTTATTTTATCATTGTTGATTTGGCAATGATTCTCAATTTCTATGTATTTTATTTTGAAATTTTGAATCCAATAAAGCATGAACCATCGTCAAGGAGGCATTTGAGGAAGTCATTACTATACTTTGGAGGTGTTTGGCTACAGGTGAGATGAGATGAGATGAGATGTTGGCAGCAGAAAAACCTTGTTTGGGGTGGAGAGAGATGAGATGATATGACAGAAAAACCTTCTTTAGGGTGCAGGGAGATGAGATGAGATGACAGAAAAATCTTGTTTGGGGTACAGGAGAGGAGATGAGATGTTAGGGTATTTGATTCAATTTTTGTTAATTAGTCTTATGTTTTTTTTTTGTTGATTAATAAAATTATCCTCAAATTTTTAGCTATAACATAAGTATGTAAATATGACCACTATCATAAAAAAATTCTAAGTAATATAAAACTAATATCATACCACTCTTGATAATATTAATGTCTCTATTAAAAAGAAATGTAGTTTCATTGACATCATGTACGACCTAATAGTCATGAAATTCAAATTTGGAATATCTCACGCCTAAATATTTTTAAATTAAAAAAATAATGAGCAAAAGTTTCACACAACAAAAATGAAGTTAGATTAATTTAAAATATTTATAGGTCATACATAACTTTTATTATTTTTTCAAGATTTTTTAGACTTAAATAATAAAAATAAATTTC
>JBBMKA010067741.1:2842-16305 GCA_037833695.1 Sechiopsis laciniata | reverse complement strand
TGAAACACTGACTCCCCAGCAAAGAGCGGTGGGATCGAGGTCAGCCACCTCTCCAAATAAGCACGCCTTCCGACTTTCCCTCGTGGGTCGTTTGCTATTGCAAAAGAAACACGTAAATTAAGAAACAATGCATATAAATTTACATTGTTCACTAATAATATGTTGCAGAATAGAACTTACAATGACGATCCACGTGCGTTGCACTCACGAGTTGCAAAACAATTCCACTGCCTAACAGCTGAGTGAAACCATCAAGAACAGTGGAATGAAACTCGGTAAAGTCCAACACATTGCTTCTCATCAAAATCACCTTCCCTTTGATCTTCTTCTGCCCGAGTCGACCGATATCACTTGCACGGTCGAGAATGTTAACTCCAGAATTTATGACAGCCCCGGCAACGTCCCCGGTAGTTCTAAGGGCATCTCCGGTGTTTTTAAGGGCATCCCCTAGAATCTTTGATCCTAACCCAAACATAGTTTTCTCTGTTTGCAAATAAGTGAAGAATGGTGTGGTTTGAAGATGTGAATTTCCACTGGTATTTATAGCACAAAACAGCTTGTGTGTGAAAGCTTGAAAATATTTTATTAAATAAAACAATTGGAACTGCATTATTTAAGTGTGTCCCAACTACTTGCATGTTTTTTACATGTGATAATACACAAACGGTATGGGGAACTTTCACTAGTAGCTCCTTCTGCATTTTTTCATTTACAAAATGATCCTTTCGGGAAAATATTTTCGTAATTATATCTCTTTTGAACCAACGATATTATTATAAATTAATTACCAAGACAGTCTGATGATAATGTTTCTGTTTCCGATACAGCAACCTTGGTAGTTGGTAGTACTATTTTCTTATTAAAGGCTAGAAATGCTTCATAATATATATTTTCTATTTTTTAAAAACAATAAAATAGAGAGTAAAAAAAAGTTAACAGAGACGATGCATAAAGAAAATACATTACAGAGATTAAAAAGAAAGTTGCAAAAAAAGGAAATAAATTGAAGAGGCAAAGACATATTAGAGAGTAAAAGAAAAATAAAGTGCACGTTAGCATCCAAGAATTTTCAATATAAAAGAAAAATAAAGTGCACGTCCAAAAGCTTACAATATAAAAGAAAGAGAGTTTGCTCGTTAATGAAAGATATTTCAACTTTTTTTTAAGAGAAATCAAATATGATAAAATTTTCAAATTGAAAAAGGTAATTCCTTTTTAGCTAGAACCCAGCCTAAATCACTTGCATCTCCATTTCTCTTCTACTTCATGATTTTTAAGGGAGTATTTCGAGAAGGGGAATGAAAATGACTATGAAAATAATGAGAAGTAGGAGAAAAATGCAAAGGAAAATAATTAGGAAAATAATGAATATTTGTGTTTAGAGTGAAATGAATTATTATAGAAAGAATAATTATTTGTGTTTGGATTGAAAATAATGATTATAAGAAAATAAAATAATGAATATGATGACGGTAAAAAATAGTTCATGAAGAATAAAAAACTTGTTATGGAAGAACAAAAATGAGCTATGAAGAGAATTAAAAGATGATTTTCGAAAAATGTAATTATAGAAAAAACGATTCTTAATGGCCAAGACGCCGAGAATCGCCTTCCTTATTCTCCCCGTTTCATCCCTTTGTTACTTTAAACCGTGACTATCAGATTTCTCTACTTCAAAGATTGCACAGAATTGAGGGGAAAAAACTAGTTTAGAATGAAAACCAACAACTATATTTTTTTTCATATAATTGTAAATTTTTTCTTCTCCATTTTATTTTCTTACAATTAAAATTTAGTCTACAACTTCTTTCTTATTCTTATTAATTTTAAGTCGTTTTGAATAAAATTTGAAAGCTTCCATAGAAAATGAGAAAATCTTCCCTTTATTCATGAAAGAAATTTATGAGGCACTAGTAAGTAAAATGTTTTGACTCTTCTATGCATTCATTATTTAGAGAGGTTTTTCTCTAGAAAAATTAGATGTTTAAAAATAAAATGGAACATAAATATTTTAACCATGTTTATTTTTATTTAAAAAATCATATTTATTTATAATTCTTATTAATACTAAAAAGACACGCGTACTAAAGAGAAAAAAATGTCGGACCCACACCACGTGACGTATTAATGCATGTAGGTACGATTATTTCAAAATAATAAAAATAAGATCAGTTTGGTATTTCAACCATTCACTTAATTCTATTTTGATCCTCAAACTTATAAAATTTTAAATTTGATTTCTCAATTTTGATAAAAATTTAAAAATAGTTCTTGAATTAAAAAAACTAAACCATGATTTAAAATTTGATGAATTGACAAAAAATAATAATAAAATAAATGGTTGACTTAAACTTGTTCGTTTCATCTTCCTCATCTCTCTTTTTTCTCCAATTTGTCCGTATCATCTTCTGCAAGTGATTTCTACTCTCAGTGCACATTTGTCTCATATTTGTTCAAAATTACAAACACTAAAAATAAGAAAACTCACTCACCAAAACCCTAAATTCAACGGAAGCACAACAGTGATTGCTAAAGTACTCAGCTATATAAATTGGAAACTAATTAACCTAAATGGAAGGCATATTGGTAACAGAGACTTAAAGATCCTGGCCATTGTTCACAGCTTCCAGCCATGGCGGAACAAGTTTTGAGCTCAACTAAGGCTTGCACGTCACTCTTGAGGAATGATTTTTGGTGAGTTTGGGGTTGAAGAATGATTTTTGTTCACTTACTAGATATGCCAATTACATCCATGTTAGGGAAATTGTTTTAAGGAAAATCCCTAATATTCTGCACTCCTTTTGACACCATTGTTCATATTAAATTAAGAAATTTCAACATTTGAAATTTTGTTAAAATTATAATTCGTGAGTTTTTTTTTTTTAAATGTGATTTTGAACAAATATGAGAGAAATGTGTACTGGGAGTAGAAATCATTTGCAGAAGATGATACGGAAAAATGGGGCAAAAAGAGAGATGAGGAAGATGAAAGGAACAAGTTGAAGTTAACCTGTTATTTTATTATTATTTTTTGTCCAACTCATCAAATTTTAAACTATCGTTTATTTTTTTTTAATTCAAGAACTGTTTTTAAGCTTTTATCCAATTTGAGGGATTAAATTTGAACTTTTGAAAGTTTATGGACCAAAATAGAACTAAGTGGATAGTTGAGAGACCAAAATGGTATTTTAACCTACATATTTTTACCCCACCTAAAAGTACTGTATTATTTTAACCTAAAAATAATACAGTACTTTTAGGTGGGGTAAAAATATGCCCATTTCACCTACTTACATTTATTGTTTTTCAATTTTACGATTTTTAAGTAAGTAGCTATTATGGATTGAACTTATCACCTTATGCACCCCAGACACTTTTTGACCAATTGAGTCACTCCATGATGGTTAAACTCATAAATTCATGGTTAATAGGCATAGCATAAAAAGCAAATTTATAATTTACTAAACCTTTCCATATAAAATATAAGAAAAAGAGGGCAATTTAGATATAATCGTGCCTGCATCCCAACCATAATGTCAACATTTGTGGCGTCATTGGTGCCACACATCTCAACCATTTTATTTATTTTTAAATAAAAATAAAAAAATATGTGTGATATCATGGTTGGAGTGCAACCATGGTTACATTCAAATTGCCCTCGACAGAAAAATGATGGGAAACATTCATACCATTTTGAAAAGAAACATGTTTTGCATATTTGGTTTTACACTTTCCTTGTCCAGAAGCTCAATGATGAAGTTCAAGCTAATTGACGCCGCATTTAATTTGAGGCAGGCAAAAGGATATTTGATATGAAACAAACAAAACTCCGAAGACTTTGTTATTTTGTGGCCACTATTTTTATTTATTATACAAACTTTTAAAATATTATTAATATATCTATGATTTTCTAAATTTCCTCTAATTCCTTTTGTTAAAAAAACTAAATTTCCATTAGGGAATGTTTATTTGTCAATATTTAGATTAACCAATTTACTAAACTTCTCAAAAAATTACATCCAAACGAACTATTATAATTACTTAAAATAATTTCTTATTTTTAATTATTTAAAATAATTTTTCATTTGTAATTATTCATTTTTAACTATCCAAAATGAGTTATATTTCTAACCAATCATTTATAATTATTCATTTCTAACTATTCAAAATAACTCATTTTTAACCACTTATTTTTTATCATTCATTTTTAACTACTCAAAATAAATATTCATTTAAAATTCACATCATAACATGTTATTGTCTCTAACTCCTTTACAAAAAAAAAAATCACATTCAAACAAATTTTTTGCTACAATTCTTCGGTAAAAATCTACCTCCAAACAATATGTTACAAAAATTTCAATTATTTAACTTATTCAAAACATCATCCAATCAACCTTTATTCTTTTACAATCTCTTCCGTTAAATTTGGATTATAGTTAAACAATTAGTACATGAAAGTGAAAAGTGAAAAGATTTATAAGATATTGATATTAATGAATAATTATTTTTTAAACCAGTTAAATGACAAGTATTTAAACTAGACATTAGTAGAAGTACGTGCAAACTGACCCGATACTAATATATGAGTTTGAATTATGGCACCCTCTTATACCACTATTTGCCGGGATGCAGATATATTGTCTGGCTCGGTATCCTCCAGTGGCATAAATACAATATAGTAACTTTTTAAAAAAAACCCACTATACGATATAGTAAGTTTGTATTCGTTTTTGTTTTCTACGTATACCACCTTTTATTTTTGAAACAACTAAACATATACCTCCTTTATTTTATTTGTAATTCTTTTTATATATACCCCTATACATTTCTTGATGTTCGGTCAGTTTTTTTGTTTTAATTTTTAAATGAGCAACGTCTACCCATTTGTTGGTAAGTATAGCGTGTATATTATCACTACATAAATCACTCTTTTTTTTTAACTAAAAGAAAGAGAAAAATTGAAGGATTGATTTAACCTCATATTGAATAATTTTGAAAATAAACAAAGAAAAAAATGCGTCTCATGTGATAATAAGTATACACATCATACGTTTTCAAGGAGTGGCGCAATGGTTGAAAACTTAGACTTTAAATGTATACTCCCCTCAAGATCCCAGGTTCAAATGACATTATTCATTCGATGTCTCCGATGTCTGACTTAAGGACGGACGTGGTTACTTTGTTTAAAAAAAAAGTATACACACCATACTTATCAATTAGTTGGTAAGTCTTTGTTCTTTTTATATTATTTGTATTTGGAGTGATGGTTGATGATTATAAGAAAAATAAAATAATAAATATGATGAGAATGAAAAATAATGATATGATGTAAAAAGTTATTGTGGATAGAATAAAAAGTAATTATGAGCTGAATGAAAAATGTGAAATTATCTCATATTCTTTGTTGCACAAACAAACCCTAAAATATTTATGTACCCTCCTTTTTCTTCACTTTTTACAAGTCAAAATATCATATTAAGGTGGTTTGTTTAGAAAATAATTTTGCGATGTGAAATAAAATACTAAAAATCATAATTTTATAAAATGTCACTGTTTGAATGAGAAAGGAAGCATTAGATAATATACTCAAAAAAAAAAAAAAAAAGGAAAAGGAAGCATTAGATAACACGTGGTGATATGTCACTTCACATTATTTAGTTTTGCTCTGTATTGTCTTTGTCATGATTATGGAGAGAGGTAATAGGTGTCGGTGTGAATGTATTTATTATATTTTACAACCTAGCCCACTTGACACCATTTGATTCGTCAATTTTTTTCCCTTTTTTAATTATTTCACACTATTTTCATAGGAGGTGTTAGGATGAAAGTTTGGATGAGCAATTAATTTTAATAGTTATTTTGAGAAATTATTTTTAGTATTAAAAAATTTAGATTTTTGTAAGCTTATTTTAATATTGATTTTTATGAGAAGTTCTAGCAAAAAATTCGTTTGCACGGTTTTTTTTTTTTTTTTTTATAGAAACGTTAGTGACAATAGTTTGTTTGTTCTCTTTAATAAAACTTCGCTCCTTCTTTGCCCGTGGACTAGCTAACACTACGTTAGTAAACTACGTAAATTTTCTGTGTTGATTCTTTTCTCTAGCATTTTCTTTATCTTCGATTCGATTGTTGATTGTCGTTTTCATAACAATCTGGTATTAGAGCCTAAGGTTTAAATTTCTGCAATTTTTTTTCATCAATCTTTTCGAAGATGTCTGACATTAACGTGAAAGTTAAAAAATATACTGGAAGTAGTAGTTTCGGTTTATGGCAGATTAAGATGTGAGCTCTGTTGAAACAGCAGGGTTTGTGGATGCCTCTTACCGCCAAGTGGAAGGATGCGAAATTGGACAAAGATGAGGAGTTATTGAGCCTTAAAGAGAATGCGCATTCAACTATCATGCTCTGTCTTGCTGGCCAAGTCATTGCTGAAGTCGTAGATCAAGTTAAGGCTGCCGATTTATGGTTGAATCTCGAGAGTTTGTATATGACGAAGTCTTTGACAAAGAAGTTCCTTTTGAAGCAACAGTTATTTAGCCTCCATATGTCCGAAGGTACGCTTTTGAAAGATCATCTAGATAGGTTAAATACGATATTAATAGACCTGCGTAATATCGAAGTTAAGATAGATGATGAAGATGTTGCTCTAATTTTGTTGGTATCATTGCCGCTGTGTATGAGAATTTCGTCGATTCATTTATTTCTGGCAAGGATGCGCTGTCTCTAGATAAAGTAAAGAATGTTTTACTTACTAGAGATGACCGTCATATGGTCGTTGGTACAACAAAAGGTGGAGCGTCTGGTTTGGTTGCAACAGGAAGCAAAGGTCGAAAGTCTGGAAAGAAGAAGCCGAAAGAATCCGCACCAAATTCCAAAGGCTCAAAGACGTATAATTCTAGAGCTAACGACACTTACGCTTACTATAAGAAAAAAGGACATTGGAAGCGTGATTGTCCTCGCGGTAACAATTACCAACCTGATAAAAATGATGGTTCAGCAGCCGTCGCTGAGGTCGATGGCAGCTCAGAAGAAGACCTAGCCCTAGCTGTAAGTGATCACACTTATTCTAAAGGTGTGTAGGTCCTCGATTCAGGTGCTTCGTATCACATGTGTCAGAACAAAGAGTGGTTTTCAACTTATGAGTAGATTGATGGTGGTAATGTTTCAATGGCAAACAGTTCAGTCTGCAAGGCAGTTGGGATTGGCTCAACCAGGATACAAACGCACGACAGGTTATTCTATGTTTTGAATGATGTAAGGCATGTTCCATCAATGAACAAGAGTTTGATATCTCTCAATACACTAGACAACAAAGGTTTCAGTTTTAAGGTGGAGTCATGTATGTTTGCAAGGATTCAAATGTAGTTCTCAAAGGTACAAAACGTGGAACTCTGTATTTTTTGGCAGGTTCAACATTGACTAGTTTTACTGTAGTGGAATCAACAGTAGTTCAGAAAGAGGACATGACTAAGCTATGGCACATGAGACTTGGTCACATGAGTGAAAGGGTATGCAGGTTATTTTGAAGATAGATCTTCTATGTGGACACAAAGTGCAAGATTTAGAATTTTACGAACAATGTGTGTGTGGAAAACAACGCCCCAGCAAGTTTCCAAAGGGAGTTCACTATACCAAAGGTACACTTGATTATATCCACACTAACTGTTAGGGTCCTTCTCGGGTTGAATCAATTGGAGGTAGCAAATATTTTTTGTCTATTATTGATGATTTTTCAAGAATGACTTGGATTTTCATGATGAAACAGAAAAGTGAAGCCTTCAAGAATTTCAGACAGTAGAAGGTTCTGGTGGAAAATCAAACAGGGAAGAAGGTCAAGAGATTTCAAACTGATAACGACCTTGAATTTTGCAATTCTGAGTTTAATGAATTCTGCAAAAATGAAGGGATTGTTCGACATCATACTATCAGTCACACTCCTCAACAGAATGGGATAGCAGAACGTATGAACCGAACTTTACTAGAGAGAGTAAGATGTATGCTCCCTAATGCTGGGTTAACTAGAAGATTCTGGGCAAAAGCAGTGAATACGGCGTGAAATCTGATCAAATATGGGCCTCATACTGGTATTAACTGTAAAACACCATACGAAGTATGGTCTGGTAAGCTTGCAGATAACTCTTTGTAAAAATATCATGTCAATGAGGGAAAGTTAGAGCCTAGAGTTAAGAAGGACGTTTTTCTAGGTTATTGTAATGGAGCTAAGGGATACCGAGTATGGTCTCTTTCTGAGAATAGAGTTATCCTCAGCCAAAATGTTACTTTTGATGAGAACTCTGTATTTAACTCCATTGTGCAATCTACAGTTGCAGGAAAAATTAGTGGTGTTGATAAACATGTGGAGTTGGAATTCAGTTCGGACAGAGATGAATTATAGCATCAAGGTGGAGAATTGGATCAACATGTCTCTATAGATGAGTTAAATATGCCTACTAATCAGTCAGGTTTGCTTGATCAGCCAAATACTGCTACAGAAAATGATACCACTGGTCAATCTTCTAGTATGGAAATCCAAAATCTGAGTATAGCTCTTGATAGAGCTAGAAGAACTAGTGTTCGAGCGCCAGTCAGATATGGTTTTGAGGATATGGTTGCTTATGCACTGTAGGTCGCTGAAGAGGTGGACACTTATGAACTGTCTACCTATAAATATGTTGTTTCATGTAATGAATCAGAAAAGCGGGTTGCCAATGGGTGATGAAATGGAGTTTCTAGATAAGAATTAGACATGGGAGTTAGTCAAACGACCAAAGGAAAGGAAGATTGTAACTTGCAAGTGAGTTTTCAAGAAAAAAAAAAGGAATATCGCCTACAGAGGGATTAAAGTATAAAGCTCGTATAGTTGCAAGAGGGTTCACTCAGAGAGAGAGTGTTGACTATAATGAGATATTCTCACCATTAGTCAGGCACACTTCTATCAGGGTGCTACTAGCCATGGTGACACATTAGGATTTAGAACTTGGGTAACTAGATGTGAAAATAGCTTTTCTGCATGGAAAGTTGGATGAAGAGATTTATATGACCCAACTAGAGGGATTTCAACATCCTGGAAAAGAAGACTATGTTTGCAGGTTGAAGAAGTCTTTGTATGGACTGAAGCAATCTCAAAGGCAGTTGTACAAGAAGTTTGACAACTTTATGATTGAGCTCGGCTACAACAGAAGTCCGTATGATTGTTGTGTGTATCACGATAAGTGCAATGATGGTTCAATTATGTATCTTGTTCTGTATGTAGATGACATGCTCATAGCTGCTAAGTTGAAATCTGATATTCAGAGGTTGAAAGATCTACTGAGTGCTGAGTTTGAGATTAAAGATAAGGGTGCTACTCAGAAAATCTTAGGTATGGAGATTTATAGGAAAAAAGAAAAGAATAACATTTTCTTGTCACAGAAGGGTTATATTCAAAAGATTTTGTCAAGGTTTGGCATGTCATCAGTGAGCCTATAGATACCCCAAGTGCTGCTAATATTCGGTTATTCTCAGAATGTGCACCGCAATCTGAAGCTGAGAAGGAATACATGTCTCGCATTCCTTATGCTAGTGCAGTTGGTAGCTTAATGTATGTTACATGCTGTTAGTGTTGTTAGACGGTATATGGGCCAACTTGGAAAAGAACACTAGTAGGCTGTGAAGAGGATTTTCCGTTACCTTAGAGGTACATCGGATGTTGGTCTTGTTTATGGGAACGAGATATAATACTTAGTATCAGGTTATTCTGACTCTGACTATACTGGGGATGTTGGCAGTAGAAGATCAATGACTGGTTATGTTTTCACTTTGGGTAGTTCTATTGTGAGTTGGAAGGCTACTTTGCAGCCTACAATGACTTTGACTACAACTGAGGCAGAGTATATGGCATTAACAGAAGCTGCTAAAGAGGGAATCTAGTTGAAATGACTAGGTTTGCATCATGATCACGCAGTAGTGTACGACAATAGTTTGAATGTTATATGTCTTGCGAAGGATCAGGTTCATCATGAAAGAACTAAGCACATAGATGTACGATATCACTTTCTGTGAAATGAGAAAAAGATAAAGGTTCCGAAAGTGGACACTGCTGATAATCCTGTTGATATTTTTACCCAGGTAGTGATGCATGGCAAGTTCCAACATTGGTTGGACTTGCTAAACGTTTATAGTTGTTGAGGTCCCTGGGGGACCATCTGAGACAGAAAGAAGCATCTGAGTTAGTTGTGCATCTGTTATATATCTGTTTTAGTATTCATCTGAATCGTTATACATCTGAATCTAGAATACATCTGAGTTTTGTATGCATTTGGCATACATTTGGTATACTGCTAGTACAATCTGTTGCATCTGAAGAAGAGTTCAAGTCAAGGTGAAGATTTGTTTGAGATATGCCTTGAACGCACTAATGCCCTACATTAGTAGTCGTGCCCGGTCAGCGAGAAGGGGTGCGGGGGCAACGCCCCCATTGCGAAAATGCACTCCGCATTCGCATGCGTGAATGCATCTGCATTCGCGTAGCGCATCCCACTCGCAAACGCATATCTTATTGCATCGCATTGCTGCAATGCGTTTCGCATGTATTTGCGCATCGGCAGTTTTTAATGTTTACACATTCTGTAATAAGGTTTAATGAGAGTGCATATATAAATTCGAATTAAATCCTAGCCGTATTATGACATTCATTCTATAACTCTGTAATTCATTTTCCTTAATAAAACTCTACCCTCTCTCTTTCTGTGGACTAGCTAACACTACGTTCGTGAACCACATAAATTTTCTGTGTTGTTTCTTTTCTCATGCGTTTTCTTTATCTTCGATTCGATTGTTGATTGCCGTTTTCATAACAATTTTCCAACGAAGGGTCGTAAGTGTAATCGATAATGCTAAAGCTCTGCAGAAGATTCAGATATTATTTTGCAAGCTTACTGGCAAACAAAATAAATTACCTTTCTTCTTGGCGACCCGACTTTCTTCAGTTAAGGTAGCAATTTATTTAGAACTTGATATGAATTTTTGGCATGCTTACAAGCGATCAAGATCCTCCACTTCTGATGTGGTGGAAAATTTCGTGGGTGAGAATGCTCAGAATAGTTATTTAGACCTACTAAGTAGCCCCCATCATATTGATGCCTAGGTTCCATGTGGTGCCCGATCAGTGTTCTGGTATTAGAGACATCATTCTCATGAAATGATGGTTTACTCTTGTGGCTAGACCTGCTTCAGGTATTGGTGGAGTTGTGTGAAAGTTCTATACCAATCTTGACGAATGAGTTGTTCACTTGCAAGTTAGAGGTGTTGAAGTGCCTTTAAATCCCATCGCCATTAATGAGTACTACTAGTTACCTAAACTGGTAGGAGTACAAGAAATCGACTCTCTAATAGTCATGAACAAGGATTCTCACTCATATGCAAGCATAAAAAGAAGATAGAAAATCCAAGTAACAAGAATAAATTCAAACTCGTGCTACATTTATTAAAACCTCGAAGAAACATATAGACCCCTTTAAAGTATAAAGAAGTAACCTATGACTAAAGTCATAAAATTGAAATGATAACTCAACAATAGTAGTAAAAATATAGTTCATGCAAATAGAAATGACACCAAACATAAAAACTCCTAAAAACTAAAACTCTGCAGAGACTTTCCCTTATGATCCTTCGAGACAGCTTCAACTCAATCATACTGATATAATCTATAAGTACTTGGTGGGAAAACCACAAGTAAAGGATGTGTATACAAACATACTAAGTAAAGATCTCCATCTAAGGTCAATATACAATGAGTACCAAGTAGACAAGCAAGTATAAATATGTAAATACATCGGAGACTAGCAAGCCAACAACTAACCACAGCTACAACCTTGTCCTGAAGTACGTCTCAAGTTCTTGGTTATAAAGTACGTCACATAACCCACTAAACACTATGATCTTGAAGTACATTTCAAGGTCTTGACCATGAAATACATCTCATAATCCTACTGAGCACAATGACTGATTTGCAATAATGGCTACGGTATAAATTAGTTAAAGTAATTCAAGTATAAGATTTATCCCTAAATCTTATGCTGAGAATCGATTCATGCAAGAATACGTGGTTGAGATGCAGTCAAGTGATAAGTATTTAATATTGATCTCCACAGATATTGATGATTAGAATTAGTCTTGTTAACTTAAGAGTCAAACAGAAAGCAATAAAGCAATGAGTGATTGTTGGTCAAGTTTTTCTAAAATAAAACTAAATATGGCTTAGGTTAAGAGTGAATACGAAAGAAGTTAGTTATGCTTTTGCGGTAAGTGTGTATTCATGCTTCCCTTATCTAATGACTACTCTCATTATTGATTTATAGCGAATCTAGCTCCCACTGTGATTCTCTATTCTTGGCACTAGGCAACGTATGCAGTAGTAAAGGTTATCACTAACTATTTTAAACTATACAAGAGTTTTGTATTGACCTAACGTATCATGATGGGCTCTTCCGACAATTCCTTCTCCCGAGATCACTGAAGGTTAGCATATGTGGATACCTAATGGACACATACTTAATATTTTAATTCATCATGATAAACACATTTTTCACCAACATTTCTAACATTCATTCTACATACATCCACCAACCAACCACCTCTAAATAGTGCAACATAGTAATAAATAAGTAAAGCTTAAATAAAGAAATACGAAATTGCATTGCAAAAAATTGTTTATGTTATAGTCTACTTCCTATCCTAGGAAGGAAAATAAATGGCTAATAATAAAGGTTGGCGATTGCTTCACAGTTGAGAACTCCTTGTCATCAGATCTCTCGAATATCTCCTGGACTTCATCTCTATACGGGGGAATCACTCTCGGGGTAAGCCGCCGTTCTAAGGTTTCTAACCTTCCTTATATATGGCTAGGTTACTTGGGAGTCAAGTTTAGAATGTTTTGAAATATTTTCATTTTCTCCGGGATCTTTGTTCATTTGATTCCCCTAGATTTCTGTATTGGCGTGCTCTTCCGAGCGTGGTGGTTTCTATGGTGCTTCAGTATCGCAGCGGCTTCCCTGCTACTTTTAGTCGCTTTACTCAAATGGGGTGTCGTCTCAGCTGTTCGATCCTACGCGGTTAATACATATATCAGTGTGTTTATTGCTCTCTTTTAACTAAAGAATGCGATCTGACTTTCTTAGCGTCTAAAAGTAGATGCGAATAAATTCCATCTTTTTCGTCCGTATTTTAGCTTTTATTTTATTCAACCGTTCTATAAATCCTAAGAAATTCTTAAGTTAATAACTCAAATTATGCTCTATTTGAGAGCTATCAATGACCATGAAATACATCTCAGGTTATGCTCTAGGTCTAGTCTCACACTCTCGTTAATCCCTTATGACGTGGATTTTAACATGCACAACTCAAATACGGGGGAATCACTCTCGGGGTAAGCCGCCGTTCTAAGGTTTCTAACCTTCCTTATATATGGCTAGGTTACTTGG